>LVTN01000662.1:108545-157101 GCA_001649415.1 Musa itinerans | reverse complement strand
GAGAAATAACTTTTGTATATGAACAAATACTAGTAGGCCAAAGCACACAACGGAATTAAATAGAACCACAATCAAATATAACACCAAGATATACATGGAAAACCCCTTCAATGTGAAGGGTAAAAATCACGAGGCAAACTAGAGATAATCCACTATGAGAATAATGAATATACAAATCTCAATCTCTTGCCCTAAACCCTAGCAACAATCACAAGAATCATATCACATCACTGTGCATAATATCTAAATCCTCCCTAATTCTCCCTAAGTAATCACAGTAAGAATCTATTATGATTTGATCTAACCTGAGATGAGAACAGTGCTAGATGATTGAAAATAGTCTCTCTGCGTTGTCCTTATCTTCTTCCCTTTCTTTCTCTTCCTTTTTCTGCATTTTTCTTCTCCTCTTTGCTGTTGCAAAGATCACCACATTGCTATAGTTTTTCTCCCAAAAACACAGCCACCTTCTCTGCAAAACGCAGCCACCACACCTCCCTTATATTGATCTAGGGTTAGGTTAAGAGGGGGTATGGGCTGTGGACTGATCAAGCCCACTATGGGCTGAATTTGTGGGCTGCCAGCCCAACACTATCGAGATAGGTAAAGTGACTTTACAGGGAAAGCCTTCTTCAACCAAAATTCCTGTGTCATGATCTTTGAGCATAAGAAAGACTACCACTTGCAAGGCCAGATAATGATGAATCGTAAGAACTATTACATTCAAGATAGAGGAAAAGAGATACTCCTTAGAATGTTTAGTGAATTCTTACAGTCTCCCATCCTTGGGTTTATATTTATCATTTGTGTTTGTTAGATATTGTCATGCCCCCCTGAATTTAATCCTCATTCAGGAGGTGTGAACCTAACTCAAAATTGACAATATTATAATTCAACAATACATTCTAGGATCCAATCACACATTTGAAGACACTGAGAAAACATTCAAGTCATTCACCTATATAATCCACAATTCACAAAACCTGTGCAGTTTATAATCATACTATCATATCACTTAATGATTCACAAAATCCAAAACCAATTCTACTAAACCATAAACACATCATAAATCCATAAGCCTAGCAATCTACACAATCACAAAACCAACATGAACCATATGTTTATTTCATTTCACAATTGAAACTTAACATTATCAAAATCATGACATGAGAGGTACTTTTCAAACATTTACAAAACTCATAAGTTCATATTTATCATAAACATTCCATTAGAAACCAAGTGTACTTATACAACAAAACATATCATCCACTAAAGGTTTACCTAAAGTCTTCTAGCTTTCCACTATCGTAGCTCAATTTAAACATTTTAGCAAATGATAAGCTATCCTGAAAAATTTATATAGTAACGAGGTGAGCAAATAGAGCTCAGCAAGCGACTAACAGATCAATGGCAGATGAATCATTTCAGAGCATGTCAATGACGGATGAAACATTTGATATAGCAGATGAAACATTACGGAATATATCAATGATAGATGAAATGCTTCAGAACATATCAATGGCATATGGAATGTTTTGGAAGCATAAGAAGCATTTCAGAACATATCCAAGAACAAGTATGAAACAAAAGCTCAAATGTCGCATTTGACATTGCATACATTTCATTCTTATCCAAAGCACACATAGAAGCATATAACCAAAGCTTTGGATATCATATCAAACAGATAGAAGGTGAAGTAGGATTTCAAACATAATCTAGAGCATTGCGGGCTCTAAGCACATACCCTTTACCATTTCTAGCAAAGGTCTAGACAATCTCTTTACTATTTATAGCAAAGGTCCAAATAATCCCTTTACCATTTATGGCAAAGGTCCAGACAATCCCACAAACACTGGAGTATAAAAGGGCATTGTGAATAATAAGGTTGGTACATATTGGAAACACAAGCGGAACAACGGAATGCATGTGCCTATACGAATCATTGCAATGCAAACATGAACTTTACATGATAGCTGTAGGTGTAAAAATAATTGAAGGACAAAAGTATACAGGAATTCAAGGCAATAATGTAAAGCTCAATTGAAGTAAGGGTTTTTGTCGAAATTAATTTCCAAAGAGAAGAAACAATAAGAGGAGAAATTGACCAAAGCTCAATTCTGGTAGAATTTGAGAGGTAGAATGTATGAATTATTTTGATAACCAATTATACTCTAATTTATACAAAATAGGTGTCATTCGAAAGCTGTGTCAACCTAGTTTTAGGCAAATCAAGATTTGCAAGAATTGGAGTTAACTACAGGGTGTTACAAATAATTTCATAGAAAAAGGTCTAAAAACATCAACTCTATTTTATTGAATCCGCAGGGTCGATGAAAATAGATATTTTAGTTTGCAATTGTACTCCAAAAATCTCAAATTAGGTAATTAGAGAAATACTTTTGAGTCTAGTTTTCAATAAATTATACTTTGTATGAATCTGAGTTTCCACCAGAAAGTTATAAGCAGTTAAGCAACAAGAGGTCAGAAATTACAATCCTTGGTTTGCAGTTGTAGGGTTAATTGAAACAGAAGTCTTAGTAGGCATTTAAACTCCAAATCATTCAATCTATATATCAAAATAAAAGTATTTGAGTCTACTTTCAAATGGATTAGGCTTTGCCTAAATCAGAGTTTAGTACTAAAAGTTAGGTCTGAAATAATGTATAGAGGTCAGATTTTTGAAAAATTACATATTCATGACTTTGTATCAAAACGAAAGAAATTTCTAGTTCTCAACTGAAATCTTTCAAAATTTTTAGATTTAAGATAAAATCAGAGATCAAGAATTCTGTAGGATAAGGTTAGAACACTTGCCTTAGAAGAGTTTAATTCCCAAATATGGGGGAGTTGATGCAAAGCCTTAAGCTAAGATAAAAATTCTTCTTCTTCAATTCTTTCTCTTTCTCTTCTCCTTCAATTCCTTCTCATCTTCTCAAGTTACATTGGCTGCAAAGTTTCCTTTAATTGTGCCTTAAATTACTTAGGTTTGGCTCATGCTAAAATAGTGAGGTGTCATGCATGTATTAAATGGGCTAAGTGTGTCATCTTTAGAGCAAACATAAGTAGCACAAACCTTATGTTAGCTAGTGACACATGTCCATCATTTTTTTTTAATTTTTAAATCTGAATTTTTCATAAATTATATCAAATTTCTAATATTTACTCTTAGGTCCCTAGCCATAAACTTATAATATAATATTATTTAATATAAAAAAATATTAAATAATCCTCATATTTAATAAATTTTCAGAAAATTATTAAATAATACTAAATTTCTAAAAATTTAGTAAATTTTTAGAGGGATGTTACGTAGAGGATAAAAGACGGTGAAACGATGGATACGAAAGCAACTACAATTGCGATTCTAACCAAAGATCCCATAAACAATAAACAATATCCCTCTTCACCACGAGCCAGGAGTGCTTCGTTATTACTCAAATGAGGTGTTCGTTACTTGGAAAATCATATATTAGACGTACATAACATCCTCAACATAGAGAGTTAGTAAGTCACACTTGATTAAATCACCGTGACCCTTCGGGGCCTGAACCGGATCGGTTCAATCGAATCGAACTAAATCCCTAAATGCAAAGCAATTATTGTGAAAACGAAACGGCCCGTGCGCCTCCACAACATCCTCTTCCGACTCGAAACGCCAAGGATTTGGGGCGACGGCGTCCGCAGCAAGACATGGGGCGTCCCGCGGCGGCGGAGGTGGCGAAGGCCGCGGTGAAGGCGGCGGCCGAGGGGTGGCGGATCATCCCTCGGCCTCTCCTCGAGACGATCCTTAACAACTACGCCCTACACCACCGCGTCCCTCAACCCGTCGTCCTTCACGGCCCCCGCGGCGTCGGCAAGACCTCCCTTCTCCTCCACCGTCCGTCCCCTTCCTCCTCCGCCCTCCGTCCCCTTCCTCCTCCGCCCTCCTACACTGATTAATATTCGTTGTTAAGGATCTCATCTTGTTCCTGTTTGCAGGTCTCCTTCCGGAGTGGAACAAGGGCCCCCACGTCGCAGCCTACGTCGACCTCGCCGGAGACCCTTCTGCGACCCGCCCCTGGGCCTCCTTCTCCGCCGCCTCGGCGCAGCCGGCCCTGGGAGCCCTGCGTGGACGCCTTGAGCGCGAACTCGAGGCCCTGGTCGACCACGGGGTCCGCCGCGGTACCATCGGCAGTCGTGACGTCTTCACCGCTTTAAACAAATGGCACGGCCTCGACACCGCCCTCCGACGCATCATTGGCCCCGGTCGCCTGTCTAAGAAGGACGAGGCGGCTTCTGCTTCCGCCCTCTGGTCTAAGGCGTTGCTCGCCTTCTCAGTGCGGATTGGAACAGGGGAGATCAATGCCTCTCTTGCTGTGGCGGAGGAGAAGGCAATGGTCGCTGGTGGTACTAGGAAATACTCCATGGACGAGGTGGCGTACATGAGGGAGGCGGTGACATCGTTAAAGCTTGCGAAGGAGGTGATAGGAATGCATCAGGAGTGGAGGAGGGAGGCCATGAGACATCTAAACTGGACGGGAGGGTTCTCAAGGTCTCTGGCGAATTCTTCAACCGATTGGCCCTGCATCTTGCTCGACATCCTCTCTGCAGCAGCGGAAGTCGACTTCTTCCAGGTAAAGAATGGATATATTTGGAATGGAGATAAATGGATTCATCAAGTTTAAAATCATAAAGTGATAAAGAAACTCACCACCCTAAGGACAATTAAATAATAATACAGAACTTAAAAAAAAAAGACTCACTATTCAAGAAAATATCCAAGAGATACAGAGACTAAACCCATCACTCTATGGTAAACCAAAGAGATATAAAGTTAAAAAGGGGAACTCAAAGAGTTTTTGTAAATACAATCAAAGTCTAAATCCTTTCTAACTCTAAAACATCAAAATAAATATTAGTGCATAAAACAACCCTCCATGCATAGAAAATTATGAAATTTATTGTTTTGCTGATGATATCTAAGTCCTTTAATATATTCCTTGGTTATGAAGATTAGTTGAATTAATTTTTTCTTTGAATTTGCCCACCAGATCATCTATTAATGAAATAGCTGGAAAGTTCAAGAGTCTGAGCTTTTTTTCGACTTATAAAGGCATGCCCCTTAACTCTTTAACAATCAACTCGGGCTATTCAATCAAGTTGGGTTATCTGCAGGTTTGAAAAATGAGCTTGCAACTCATTTGGTTTATGGACTGTCATATTTGAGAGGTTTGGATTAAAGGCTATAGGATAAACATTATGGGCTGTAGAGAATACCATAGGATCAGTAAGATTTACACGAGCTGATTGTAGCAAATTAAACGCTTCCGTATCATTTTTGCTTTTTAGATTAGTTGATAGACTCTGAATTCTAAATTTTGCACTTAATGCTTGCCAAAGCCCTATTTTGATATCCTGGATAAATAATTCTTGAAGTAGTAAAGGGTGTTCTTATTTTGGTATGTCATATATCTCTCAGATGGTTGAGTTGGATCACTCACCTGTATTCTTTCTCCAAGTTTTGTTTCCTTTTAAGAAGCACAGAAGTTGATTGCGTGCAATCTTGATGATTAGTTTTTTCATCTGCTAGTTGATCAACAAAATTTTTTTAAGAAGTACATGATTAGCAAAGTTGACATTCAGTGATTTAAAAAGTGTTAGGCGCCAAAAGTCACCAAGTTCCAAAAACGCTCGAGGCGCTCGCCCAAGCGAAGCGAGGTGCTAAAATATAAAAATATATAATATAATTAATAAATATAATTATTTAAACAAAAAATATGCTATTAAATTAAAAAAAATCGGGTATAAAATCATAATAAATAAATAAATCATAATAGTATATTTTTTTTATTTTTTAAATAAAAAATGTACTATTAAATAAATAAAAATTAATAGTATTAAAATCAAAATAATATATTATTAATCTAATAAATAAAAATACTATTATTAGTATACAGTTAGCAGTATACTATTAATCTACTGTTAACGGTATAGTGAGAAGACCGAGGCTGCTAAGGCAACGGCAGCGATAGCAGGCAATAGCCATAGCTGTTGCGAGAGCGAGAGCGGGAGCGGCGAGCGACAGCGAGAGTGGGAGTGGGAGCAGCGAGCGACGACAGCAGCGGCGAGCAGCGATTGTGACAGCGGCGAGCAGTCAACGAGCAACGATTGTGGTAGCGACGAGTAGTGATAGTAGCGGCGAGCAACGATAGCGGAGAAGAAATCTCGGTGACAAAATCGCGAGTTTTAGGGTTGGGGAAGCCGGGGAAATCGCGAGAGGGTGTCTGATATCGGCGATTTAGTTGGTTCGATTGAACCAACTAAAGCACCGGAGATCAACCAGACCTAAAAATCTGGTTCGGTCGCCTGGTTTAACCTAGGCGCTTGCCCGAAGCGCCTGGGCTCGGGCGAGCGCCCAAGCGGCGCCTCTTTGAAGCGAGGCGCCTGGACATGAAGCGAGGTGCTCGGGCCTCACCTCGCCTCGTCCGAGCACCTAGGCGAGCGCCCGAGCGCATATTGAAATCACTGGTTGACATCATGCCAACTCTTTACAGAAAAGTTTCTGGTGATGAATCTCAGCTGAGCATCCTGATTGTTTCTCGATTTTTTGAGTCTAGCAGAAAAGTCTCTTGTGCTTATGCTTGGAATGCTGACATGAAAACTTCTTGGTCTGATTGAATGGAGATGAGTAGGTAGAAGACGAGAAAGTTATTCTCTCATTATGTTAAAGTTATTCTCTTATTTTGTTATAATAAATTAACAAGAAAGGTGAAGAGACTTTCACTCATTTGGTTTCAAATATTGTGATAGAAATGGACGGAACCAACTTGTCTCCATGTTCCCTCTTTCTTCCTCTCCAGAAGTGGAGGTATTTGAAGAGAAATACATGATTTTGAGTGATCCTTTTGCTTCTCTCCTATCTAAGCAAGGAAAGGGCTTCTCTTGTCTTCTCTCTTCCTTGTTTCCTCTTCTTTCTTCCTCTATCATTTATGCACCTCTATTAAACCAATAAGTAATGTACAACTTTTGTCTATTTTGATTGTCTTTGCCATGGGCTCCTTGTTGTGGAAAGATCTGGTATATGTATCTGATACAAACTTAAATATCTTGTGTTCCTGTAACATCTTATTAATGCAGCCTAAGCTGGTTATAAACAATGTTGACGTTCTGCGAAAGGCTCTTTATTCAGATGACTCAACAGTTTCTGCTGCAGTGTATCATGATAGTTTCATATGGAGATTGATAGCCCTAGGTGCGAACGAGAGGTGCTTGCCTGTCATTCTTGTAACATCAGATAGGTAAGGCTCCGATATTATCCTCTTCAGCACTTGTGTTCATACATGATAGTTAACTTTCTCTTCTTGGACAATATATTTCTGGCTTGTGGAGGAATACTAATGAGTTAGATTTACTATCATTTTAATTAGATCTTTGTTAATCATGCATCAGCATTGTTTATAGGTACAGAGCTGTGAATCTCATAAACGATAAATCCTTGACACTAAGGAAAGTTGAGTGCAGTACCATAACACTATAAATATCTTATATTAAATTGGTATTTCTATCATTTTGACAGTAGGATTTTAGTTTTGATGCTCTTATTATTATTAGTTGTTTTGTTAAGATTGGGTTTATATCTTGAGCAAGGAATCTATTCTACTAGATGGCTTCTTGTTTTACTCATCAGCAATATTAACTGGGGTACTGTTCATCAATTGACTCAGGCATCTCATTCTATGTGATAGTGTAATCTGTGTCCTTCGAGCATACTCATTTTAAGCAGTCATCTGCTTTGATACTCAAATCCTGCAAATTAAATTTCTGTTTGAGATACATATGTTTTATTACTAAAAAATAATGGTTCTATCTATCTGATGGATTGAGTGATGGTGTCTTCTAAAGGATATATAAATGTGAGAACTCAGTCGCTCAGTTGGTGCTCTACTTTGTGGGTTCCATCACGTGCTTATGAAAAAAATTGCCTTCTTTCCATCCATAGATTATATTTTACATATTTGGTGCCATACCTATTTTCATGTAAGGGTTTGATGTCTTATTTCTGATCTAGGTAGTGGGTTGGACTGTCAACTGGGATGATACATGTCTTCAGTATCCCAAGAAAAAGCTGGGTAGAAAAAAGAAAAAAATTACTTACTCCTAGTCTGATATCCTCTCTCATGCAGCTTTGTCTCCCATAGGCCCATTGGTGATGAGTTGAGAACAGGTGTAGCCACCATGGAATCAGAAGGCCTAGAGTCACAAGTGCTAATCTGTTCTGAATTGAAAATTGAAACTGGACCAGTCCACTTCAGTTAATTAATCTGAAATTTTAAGTTATGTAGCTGGTTTAGTTCATCTAAAATGAAGTCTGGAAATTGCTGCCTAAGTTTCATGAAATGGGGTGGTCCCCAAGCCCTTTTGTTGGAATAGTAATCTTTGTCCCATTTGATGTTGTTTCAGCCAAAACTTCATGGTTTTAGGGATGCAGTCAATTGCTCATGGCTGATGCTTTAAGGAACCTTGAACATGTTTTTGGTCTTGCCTGTTATCATCCAGATGTCCAAAAGTGCATTTCTTGACATATCTGATGTAGTTGATTTTTTTTCATTTTTTTGTTTATTGACTCGAGCAAGATGGTGCAGTATCCTTTTCTTCCAAACAAGAATCTCTGCATATGCTTTTACTGCATCTATTAACTTTATCTGCGGTATATTTTGCTTTATTTCTTATATATGAAATACTTGATTGTCTTGTGTTTTCCAGTTACTATTCCTACCAAGCATTCATTGACTTTGGATTTCCAGACATTTTTATCTCACGTGAGGTACATTTCCTGTGCTCTTTTTTCCTTTTTGTTGAATCTTCATTATTATTAGTAATTTAACAAATCAACATTTTTTGTTTGGTAAATGTTCTCTTTGGTGAATTACTGATTTCTATTCTGCCTTTGTGCATGCTTTTTGTATTGTTGGCTAACTTGCATTTGAAACCAATATCTTAAAGACTTTCGGCTGGACGCATCAAGAAGCTAAGCTGCATATGGTCTCTCAGTTCTTTAGTGAATCTGAGGTAGTAGTGACTCTTTGATCATTATGAAAATTTTCCTCTTTTGCTTCTTTATGTTTGATGGTCATTACTTCTTCCTGCTAATTATTTATTTCCGAACAACTTTAATGCTATATACTAAATACATCTTTTGTGAAGTGATAGTGGAAAGTGATTGATGAGGTTCTTGGTCCAAATCCTCGGCAACTTTCTGAGCTTTACATGCTTAAAAAAAGTAGTTATTACTTGGAGTAAGTAACTACCTTTTCTTCTTACTGAATAAGTGTATTAGGATTTAGAAGTAGCTACATATTTTAGTATGTACCACTTCCAGTTTGCACGTCCTCTTAGTCCATATCCATGAATAACAAGATTTGAGTAAAATTCAAGGTTCAATTTCAATTGATAGGGATGGATCTAATTGTTTTAATTAATCATTTGTTTTCTATTTGTCTTGAAATGAAGTGTGGACATTTTGTGGTTTGGCTTACCTTCTTTATTTCTCCAAGGCTTTATTTTATGATCAAGGTTATTATTGATATGCTCTATCAATAATTTAGGAAATACTTCATCTTCCTAGGAATGCTTTTTAAACACCCTACTCTTAGTTTCACACATATCATATATGCATGGCTAAGGTAGGATGTCATTTTTTAGTTTTACTACTGCTATCAATAATAGTAGTAAAAAAGTGTGCAATTTTGAATTATGCTAACTTGGTAAATAAAATGATAATGTTTCTCTTGTACACAAAAGTATTTGATAATTGTACACAATTATAAACACATAATTGAAAGAAAAACACATGCATATCCTGTTCGAAATTTATATACACAAAAATACTCATAGGTCATTGTTTATATCTACGCTAGCATGGGCTCTCACTTGCTTACCTCCCTGCCCATCACTTTGGTGGGGTACTAGTGTCTTAACTTACAAAAATATAATCTACGGTGAGTGATAATAACTCAATAAGTATAACCCACTATAGTTTTATTTAGGTGAGTATGCATTATGTCATGTTTGTAGCATTTCGAAATCATATTTATAAATTTAATAGTAAACATCAAGGATTTTAATATTGAATAATACCGCTCGTACCGAGTGGTACGTATCGGTTCGCCAACAGATTAGTATGCGGACCCTCTACTACCGGACGGTACTGTCGATTGGGGCTGCTTCCGCCCTGTTACCACCCTAAATCAGTCGGTGACAGTCGATTTTGATTGTCGTCGCCTGCTACCAAGTGGTATTAGTGGAGGGAGAAGAAAGAAAGGGAGAAGAAGAGGGAGAAGAAAAGGGAGAACTTGGAGATCCGGCGTCGCTCTCTCTTGACGATCCCGATAGATGAGATGTTGCTTCCTTGTCTGAGGCGACAAGGACTTGGCGTCGTCAGCGACTTGGCCTTGGCGTCGTCAGCGACTTCTCATCTGCGTAGGGAGAAGAAGCCTTGGCGACGTCGCGGGGAGAAGAAGCCGAGCATCATCGAGGCGACGTTGCTTCTCCCCACGCGGGCAGAAGTCACGTTTGGTAAAATACATTGTCTTATAACTTCTTTAGTAAATATAACACCGTATTATAACAGATGCAAAATAAATAGGTAAAATTCTGAGTCGAAGTAACTTAAAATGCATATGTGCACGAGTAGGAATGATAACACGTCCATGGACTTCTACACCCCATATCATAACATATATGTGCACTCCCACACCGCATGTCATAATATATGCATGCACTTTCATACCGCACATTATAATATACATGTGCATTCCCACATCACACGTTATGACATATACGTGCACTCCCACACTGCATGTTGTAACATATATATGAACTCCCATACTGCATGTCATAATATATACATGCATTGTGTCATAACATATTCATGCAGTCCCACATCACTTGTCGTAACGTATACATGCATCGCGCATCGTAACATAACTGTGTACTCTCATACTGTATGTCATAGCAAATATGTTTACTCTCACATTGCACGTCATCAATACACATACATGCATGCAATATATTTTTATGCTTATGCAATGCACACATTAACGTCGTGCTTATACTCAGCTCATGACGATCTTATCATTCAAAATATGCTTTCAAATATTCTTTGTGAGTGCACAAAGTACATAGTTTCATTTTTTTATAGTAAATTAAACTCGTACTTACCTGATTCGACTCAAAATGAAGGTGCCAGTGAAGAGCCACGATCCTCAGTGATCAAGTGTGCTTGGGAGCTATAATCCTATCAAATTTATAGCATAGGGTCATGAACTTCCTTAATTAAGAATGTTACATCGTAAATCACTTATAAATTCTAATGTAAACAATAACTTGTAGAAAAAAATTGATAGAATCTCTTGTGAATTAGATTATACCCAACCTGCAAATTCACATAACTTTCATCATCAATTTGCCAACAATTCAATCTATTATCAAATGACCTAGTTATTACCATTCAAACAACTACATGATTCTGCTAAGTAATCTTACTTCACTATTATTGCTGACCCAAGTATCTTGTATTATCATAAAATTTTGTAGAAACTCAAGAGACATACAAAACTAAATATGCTCCAAATTTCAGCTCAAAACAGAATCATTTGGAGGCTAAACTACCCTCCCAATCCTACTATCATCACTTATTCTATTTTACTGAAACTGGGTTGAGGCTGCATGGGCTTATTATAAAGTTCATATTTTGGTGCACAGAAATGGTATGCACCCAATTCCAAATCCTACAGAACCCTAAGGAATCCTTTTAAGAAATATCAAAAGAATAGGAGATAATCGTATATCTAAGGGTGTCAAATCAGTTTGAACAGAACCCTCTCACAGAAAACAAGGAATTTACATACTTTAGATTAACAAATCCATAACTCTAAGAACAAAACTCGGATTGAAGTTATTCAAGAAGCCATAGAATCCTAACATAAATCATACACAGCATATCAAAAAATCAGATCTTAATTCAAACTTTAGGTTATCCAAAATCAATCGAAAATAATAGTCTACAAACTGCTAAATTGAAACCCTTGGTATAGGCAGGGAAGGATTAGGTTTCCATACCTTAATCTTCCTTAGAACCAGGGTCCTTAGGTTTTAACAAAGAAAAGATTGAGAAACCAAGAGAGAATAGGTGGAAAATTAGGAAAGGAGTGCCGTTATTCGATTTAGGGAGGAGAATAAGACAAAATAGAGAGGAGGTGGAATAGAGCTGCTTAGTAGGCTGCCTTAATGGGTTGGGCTCAGCCCATTAGGCCCCATTAGGCGCATCTCAAGTTCGCTAGCACATATGCGTATCTTGCTGGAGGATCGTAGTTTTTTGTTGTAAACATACTGAAAAGAAAAATAGACATCATTTTTTATATATACTTTGAACAATATTTTAAAGAACTTTGCATATAACATTTTTGAACTCATGTACTTAAAATTTAAAAGTCGATAACAAGAGCATTCTATATTATCATGTTTATGAAGCATAGATATCACAAATCATATATTTAAGTAATGATAATATATGCATATTATTTGTGTTTCTATTGACGTGCTAGTTGTAGTTCTATGTATGTGAAATTTAGGCACTACAGTTTTCTAGTTTTGATTGCATGTGACTTACTAGCACCTTTTTCTCAGGGTAATGCAGGATGGCAGTAGTAATTTTGAGGATGTTGTTGATGCATACTTGGCATATCTGCAAGTAAGTGTTTTTTCCCCTTAAGTAGTTTGCTTACCATCTGCAAGATTGAGAGGTAACTCATGCAGAGTGCTCTGTTGCTTTTTCGGAAAGTAACTAAGTAGCATATCAATTTAATCATGAGCTGTACTCTAGAACAAGGAGCCTCAATACCTTATTTCGACGCCATTCATTATGATTGAGGAATGCATATATTGGTATATGAGTTATGTACATGAGTCTGCTTTTGTGCTCATGATCTTGTACCTGAGTTAAATGTGATTTACCATGATATAATGCAATTTATATTGTATAGTAAAAGATAATGTTTATCTGAAGGAAAAAAATTAGGTTTATCATGACATTTGCAACGCACTTAGGTGGTGGCATACTCAATAATTATGTGAGACCTTATTTCTCTTATATTACTATTCTTTGTATTTCTGAAGTGCATAAAATCTGAACTAATGATTTGATTTGGCCTAATTTCTTGACTCAAATATTTTATTTTCTTCAAAGACATTGTTTTATTCTAGTCTTGTGTAATACCTGCAAACTTGGCTTATATATTAAAATCACAGTGTGTTCATGAGCTGTTGCTTTCCTTTTTTCAATTATTGTCCAACCTCTATGTTGAATAAGAGCAGGACACTGACAGTTGATCTTCCTATTGGCAGCATGATGCTTTAAACTTTTGCTGGTGTTGGATCTACTTAAAATAATGTCATGTTCTAGCATAGTAATCTTTTATTAGTATTACTATTTCTCCCCTGTACTAGTATTCATGGGCAAATATAATACAAAATCATGATTCCATTAGGATATGTGAAGTTTAGAAATATTGAATTCTAATACATATCCAAAGAGTGACCTACATCTGAATTACACTTTTTTTCTGTTTCCCATTGTCCATAAATCTGGTCAAAAACATTTTCTAGGGTTTCTTGTTTCTAATTTGTTCTGTACCAGGTAACTGTGGTGAACCCAGCAATGGAATCAGTTCTAGTCATTCTACAGAAGTTTGCTTCTGATGTACGTGCTGGAACAGTTCCTATAGATCGATTACATTTTGGTGCTCCTTGGAGATATCCACCTCACTCTGATGATCCTGTTGCATCCTTAAAGTGGGCAAAGATTCAACTCATGGATTTTGTCCAATCATTTGTGAATGTTGACTTTGGTGTAAGAGATCTCATTATACACTCTTTACTGCTTTTGATCCAATTTACTAGCTAGATCATTTGGTCTCACGTGAACTTCTTGCTTTCTCTAAATGTCTTTAGTCGGTGTACTTTATTTCTTTGAATTCCATTGCATATTCTTCCATTGTTTCTGTGGTCACAGTGATGTTTATGTGATTGAAATATTGATCAGTTTATTTTATTAAGGGGAAAATGTTTGCAAATGGTCCTTTGATCGATTTTGCATGTAAATCATCAAAGCTTGCATTTCTCTTCCCAGGATTTATTTTCTTTTGCCATTTTTGTCCTTTTTATTTTACCACTCTGTTATTGATAGTCTAGTTTCTAGATGCCATTTTAGCTTATTTTATTTGGTGATGATGCTTTGAAAGAGGTTGTATATTCTTGATATTGTTGTTATATTTCACAATGGTGCAAGGTAAGAAAGAAGCAGTAATGTTGTTCACCCCATCAAAAGAGGATTTTGTAGTGAGAAAACAATAAATTTATGAACTTGATCATTTTACTTCTTCTGCTTCTTACTCGAGGATGAAATGATAGACCAAAGGTGTAGGTTAATTATGGTTTAATTGAAGTCCTCATAGGTAAAATTTTTAAACTAAAAGATGACATGGATCTCTTATTTATTTGGTCTTTGTGTATTTTGCTGCTACTCTCTCATATGTTTGAAATCATAGACCAGAGGTATAAGTGAATCATGGTTTAACCAAAATTCTTATAGGTATATGCTACAGTAGGGATTGATGATAACAATGGCAAGGATCAAGTGAAGATGAATCTAGGAGCTTAGGACAATAGTGTCTTATGGATGACATGGTGCACAATTCTTTCTTCATAATATTCTTTATTAAAAATTTGACATGGAACTCTTTTTTATTGGTTTTTACAAAAATGCAATAATCGGTTGTAAGCACTAAAAGATGCCACTTTAATATGTGGATATAAAGGAGATTTTTCGATGTTGTGGTCATATGCTGCCTAATTTGATGATACATTTCTAGACTGTCTGGTCAGTACTAGTAGCATTCTGTCACAAACACGGTTGGGATGTATTTAACTTATATCACTTTTGTTGAATAGTTGTTGATCTGAGGGACCTCTTCATCCTGCTATGTAAAATTAATTTTTTGCTTAATAAGATGTTGCTTGGATGTGATTTGAGATACCTTCCCAGATTTTGGTCATGGATTTTAATATTTTTCGTCTCCCGTCTTGAGTAGGTTAATTTTTTAGCCGACGATAGCCTTGAAATACTGAACGATCCTTCACTTGTTGCTATGTTGGAGGTACACAGTTTTAAAGCAGTTATTGATCTTTGCATTGACACTTAAGTTTCAGATGATGAAGTATTAAAGATCAGACTAACACTATCATATTGTTAGGTGGGCTTATTATATAAACAGAGAGATCCATCTTTTATTCGGCCAATAACTCGAGGCATCCAGAGGTGCCTTGTGAGATGGTCAGTTATTTCATAAATTGACTACCACAATTTTCTGCCATCAGTCTATGACTCAACCCTTTTCATTTTCTTGGTGGTTAGGCTTGTTCAGCAAAAGATGCAAATGAGATTTGGAGAACGTGTAACATACTTATGGCAACGGGTAATGCGTGGGCGAAGCTATCGCCATTTAATGAAGGAAATAGGCTATAAATAGATGAAAGAGGTATAATAATAACCTACTTTTTGGAGTTACCTTGTTCTGAACTCCCATCTCTGAACTGCTTGGTAAAGAAGCTTTTTTTTTTACTCAGATCTGTTGCCACAAATTGGCCACCACGGAAATAACCCCTTGGATTTCTGGATGGTCAAGGCATATGCTATTTTGTGCTGGCAAACCTTTCCGGGCAGACATGTAAGTTCTACTCCTGTTCTTTTTTATCAATTAAGCATCCATATGGGGTATTGTATGATTTGTTTTGATTTCAGGGAAAAGAGTGCAAATAGTATAATTTGCTTGAAAGATCATTAGTGGTCTTTTTTTCATGGAGTCTCCTCAGTTTCCATCAACTTACTCCCCGAACCCAGGAAAGATAAAAGACTATTTGGTGATATATTTTGGTTTTCTCTGCCACAAAATATTGTACTGGTATATCTAGTAGATTTGGCTTCTCTGTTTCACGTGGAATGTGGTTACAGTAACGAGTTCAATTTTTGGAAAAAGACATGCTTTATATGGTGGTAGGTAACACTTGTAGATGACTGTGCAGCATAGATAGTGGAATTGCGAAATGTTGGTTCTTGTACATTGTTGATGTATTCTTGTGTGTGTATATAAATAAAAATAAAAATAAAAATAAATTATATATATATATATATATATATATATATATATATATCTTAAAACATTTTCTTTTGCCATTTTTGTCCTTTTTATTTTACCACTCTGTTATTGATAGTCTAGTTTCTAGATGCCATTTTAGCTTATTTTATTTGGTGATGATGCTTTGAAAGAGGTTGTATATTCTTGATATTGTTGTTATATTTCACAATGGTGCAAGGTAAGAAAGAAGCAGTAATGTTGTTCACCCCATCAAAAGAGGATTTTGTAGTGAGAAAACAATAAATTTATGAACTTGATCATTTTACTTCTTCTGCTTCTTACTCGAGGATGAAATGATAGACCAAAGGTGTAGGTTAATTATGGTTTAATTGAAGTCCTCATAGGTAAAATTTTTAAACTAAAAGATGACATGGATCTCTTATTTATTTGGTCTTTGTGTATTTTGCTGCTACTCTCTCATATGTTTGAAATCATAGACCAGAGGTATAAGTGAATCATGGTTTAACCAAAATTCTTATAGGTATATGCTACAGTAGGGATTGATGATAACAATGGCAAGGATCAAGTGAAGATGAATCTAGGAGCTTAGGACAATAGTGTCTTATGGATGACATGGTGCACAATTCTTTCTTCATAATATTCTTTATTAAAAATTTGACATGGAACTCTTTTTTATTGGTTTTTACAAAAATGCAATAATCGGTTGTAAGCACTAAAAGATGCCACTTTAATATGTGGATATAAAGGAGATTTTTCGATGTTGTGGTCATATGCTGCCTAATTTGATGATACATTTCTAGACTGTCTGGTCAGTACTAGTAGCATTCTGTCACAAACACGGTTGGGATGTATTTAACTTATATCACTTTTGTTGAATAGTTGTTGATCTGAGGGACCTCTTCATCCTGCTATGTAAAATTAATTTTTTGCTTAATAAGATGTTGCTTGGATGTGATTTGAGATACCTTCCCAGATTTTGGTCATGGATTTTAATATTTTTCGTCTCCCGTCTTGAGTAGGTTAATTTTTTAGCCGACGATAGCCTTGAAATACTGAACGATCCTTCACTTGTTGCTATGTTGGAGGTACACAGTTTTAAAGCAGTTATTGATCTTTGCATTGACACTTAAGTTTCAGATGATGAAGTATTAAAGATCAGACTAACACTATCATATTGTTAGGTGGGCTTATTATATAAACAGAGAGATCCATCTTTTATTCGGCCAATAACTCGAGGCATCCAGAGGTGCCTTGTGAGATGGTCAGTTATTTCATAAATTGACTACCACAATTTTCTGCCATCAGTCTATGACTCAACCCTTTTCATTTTCTTGGTGGTTAGGCTTGTTCAGCAAAAGATGCAAATGAGATTTGGAGAACGTGTAACATACTTATGGCAACGGGTAATGCGTGGGCGAAGCTATCGCCATTTAATGAAGGAAATAGGCTATAAATAGATGAAAGAGGTATAATAATAACCTACTTTTTGGAGTTACCTTGTTCTGAACTCCCATCTCTGAACTGCTTGGTAAAGAAGCTTTTTTTTTTACTCAGATCTGTTGCCACAAATTGGCCACCACGGAAATAACCCCTTGGATTTCTGGATGGTCAAGGCATATGCTATTTTGTGCTGGCAAACCTTTCCGGGCAGACATGTAAGTTCTACTCCTGTTCTTTTTTATCAATTAAGCATCCATATGGGGTATTGTATGATTTGTTTTGATTTCAGGGAAAAGAGTGCAAATAGTATAATTTGCTTGAAAGATCATTAGTGGTCTTTTTTTCATGGAGTCTCCTCAGTTTCCATCAACTTACTCCCCGAACCCAGGAAAGATAAAAGACTATTTGGTGATATATTTTGGTTTTCTCTGCCACAAAATATTGTACTGGTATATCTAGTAGATTTGGCTTCTCTGTTTCACGTGGAATGTGGTTACAGTAACGAGTTCAATTTTTGGAAAAAGACATGCTTTATATGGTGGTAGGTAACACTTGTAGATGACTGTGCAGCATAGATAGTGGAATTGCGAAATGTTGGTTCTTGTACATTGTTGATGTATTCTTGTGTGTGTATATAAATAAAAATAAAAATAAAAATAAATTATATATATATATATATATATATATATATATATATATCTTAAAACAAATTGATTGATGTAGAGCAGGTTTTCTGATGCCTAACTTGCAAGTTGGATTTGTGATATTCTGATTTAACCATAGAATTTTCTGTGCAGATTCCTGTAATTTAATCAGCCAAATGAATTAAAGAAAAGGGGAATCATGATGCTGGATGAAGTGTTTGCAGTTGCAATAAATTGAAGGAAGCTAAGAAAGCTCGTATTTTGAAAATCTACATATCAGAATACATGGTACTCTAGATTTATCATTATGATATGGTTGCAGCTTGTACTATTGTTTTTTGTGGAGTTTAAATCGAGGGATTGCAGTCTGAAGGTAAACACTCTATTTGTAATTTTGTAGTAACTAATGGCCTAACCTAGTTTCAGAAACTAGGAGAAAAAGAAAGAGATCTGTTATCCACGGGCAGTTAACGCAAACTCTCTTCATATGTAATTTTTTTTTGTCCCTTGCTCCCCTGCATAACAGTCCTTTCATTTCGTCATTTCACATCTCAGTCAGATTTTTACTTTGCGAATACCAGATAGGGTTTTGGTATATTTTTCATTTTTTTTCCTGCATCTAGCAGATTGCCTGTTCAACTTAACCTCATCGGCCAAATTTCTATTAAATTGCCAAATTTCTCATACATCATCACTATGGAAATCCATGGTATAAAGAGAAATGGGCAAAACCTGTTCAACTTAACCCCCATTGGTCCATATAGAAATAAGTAATATACTATGTAAATCCATGGTCGCATATAGATCTGACGCTGCAAAGCATAATACACATGAACTACAATGTATGTATGCATGCAACCTTCATGGTGCATTTGAGGTTATTACCAAACAAAGGATTATGATGATCTTGGATCGAAAGTAATGTGAGGTAAATAACCTGGTAATCGGGATTACCAGGCAGACAACAAGCGTTACATGGCACAGTTACATGCCAAAAAATAATGGACAAACATTGAGGGGGATTAATACTTGGCTTTTCAGCTGATGACAAGTAATTGTACAGTGGTTGAGAAAGCCACAGGAGATCGCCATGAACAACAATGAAAAATCCTGGGCAAGCCTATCTCATATAAGGTCTCACGCTCATTCCATGTGCTTCAGTCAGTTTTTTGGTCTTCATTGCTCCTTGCTGCTTCATTGCTCCTGGTCTATATCAAGTAATCTCAAGAGCTTAAGTAATAATCCAAGGCTTGTTCGTGCTTCTCCAACACATTGATCTTCACCGGCAAATCATGCAGATGAAATGCAAGTACCACCATTTTAACCATTTGGAGGGGGAGACCTTGGATATGGCACATGAGGGAAGCTTTGCTGGCAAATTGGATCTCTTAAAAGAGGGTTGCACCGGTCAAATATTATCCGCCCTCCTCGTCCAATCCTGCCATGGAAGCGGTACGTTGGTGCAACTGGGCCATTCTCAGGTGGCTGCATAATGCCTACAGCCGCAAGCTTGTCAGGATCCAGTGGTCTTGTAAATAGCAATATAGGCTCATCAGTATCCTGCATTAAACTTAGTAAATTTATTCCAGATGAAATATCTGCAATTTCTGCAACTGTCAAATTCTACAGCGCATTACTGAATGTTCAGATATCAATGGTGGCATAAGGCTGTGAAAAAAGAAAGCATACCCTCTTCTGTAGCCATCCATTTGACATAGGTCTCTGTTTCAATTCTCGCTTTATCCGGCCTGTAGGGACCATCACAAGCTTGGAGTCTGCATATTTTGGATGCATAGAAGCAAGCCCAGTGTGTGGGTGACCATTTGTTGTATCA
Organism: Musa itinerans; assembly: GCA_001649415.1. Classification (NCBI taxonomy): domain Eukaryota; kingdom Viridiplantae; phylum Streptophyta; class Magnoliopsida; order Zingiberales; family Musaceae; genus Musa; species Musa itinerans. Next base: position 136,993 of record LVTN01000662.1, on the reverse strand, counting down.
TCCGAGTCTATATAATCATCTTCACTTGAGGCCAACTTGCATGTAACTTGTAATCCTGGCAATGCAATTTTATCTTCGACAATCTGTGCCTCATGCTAGAAAAGAAATATATCATGTAAAGCAGCATAAAAAGTGAATCCCTAACAAATTGTCAATTGTCACCATGAGATAATTGAACTAAGAATAAGTAAAATACTTGCGAATGAAATAATTGAACAAAGAATGTCAATACTTCCATTCCATAGACACAAGACAAGTATCCAATATGAAGAAATACAGTCATATCATGTGACCTTGGTGTCCAAACCATGATGTTCCTGTAAAAATCTGATCATCTGCTTTTAACCAACCTTCTTCTAGGAGAGGCACGCTCCTAGAGAACTTAACAAAGGGTTGGCTGCCGATGTCCTCTATCAGTTACTGCTCAAAAGAAAAAAGAGCCCAACAAAATAACTCTAGAATAACAAAAATAAAGGCGCTTCTTCAAATATTCAAATTCTCCACTTTTAGTGGTACAAGAAATGTTTTTGTACATGCGCCAAGACTCCTGGCAATAAAACAGCTCTGCTGTTCCACTTCCATTGTTGTTTCCCAAAAAAATCAACTTTTCTACATAAGGCCCTTGTAGAATTTCTCAAGGCAGAGACCGCTATAGAGCCAACTAAACTATATGTACTCAATATCAAACTTATCTTTGGTAACTTCCATTTTTTTTTTTTAAAGTGTCCTTTAAAGTTAGATTTTTCATGTCACATATTTGCTAGGGCAGTTGTTTATGACAAATGACTTAAGAAAAGTGTCCATCTGAATATATAGCATGATGAAAGAAGGATCCTCTCAAAAGAATGTTTATAACATGTCACATATATGGCATGTTTATGACAAATGCCTCCTCTCCCAAACTTTATTTCCTTTTTCTTTTAGCTGCATTCCCTGTCATATTTTGGCTTACAAGTTGCATAGTGCTTTGTAAATGACTAATCACCACATTCTCATTCATCAAATTAATTTGTCTTCAAAGACATGTTCCATTTAAACATCAAAATGTCTGTTCTCCATTCACTTCTCATATAGCATTGTTGAACTATTTAACTTCAATCTTTCAGATTTTTTGGTTGTTTGGATCCAATTGGTAGAACCTGATTCCATTCATTGATAACTCAATCAGAAAACATGGATGCAAAAGTATCAGCCTTAGGAACTCCTGTCTGAATGTTATAATTAAAATAATATACAACTAAATAAAAATATGGTAAACATGTTTATGAAGACCTATGTCAGAATTAAATTGCTCCAAAAGCATCTTGTTAACCAGGAATGTTTTGCTGCTCTAAGACATCATCAAGTAAAAGCTAAAGGAGTTTCATGTATACCAGGAATGTTTTGTTAACCAGGGAGTTTCTTGACCAAAGTTGGACAAGAGCCAACTAGTTAATTAATAGGAAGGTGGGAGAATGGACGAAACAGTTTAATTAATAGGAAGGTGGGGGAAGCAAAGGGTGGCAAACCAAATTGCAGTTGCAAACGGATGAAGTTGCAGTGGCGGATGAAGGCAGTAGACGATGTTGTCAACGATAGCGAACGGAACTACAACGTCGAACAGAGCGTGCGAAGGCAGCAAACGAAGGCAATGGAAGAGGTTGCCATCAGCGACGGACAAAGGTACTACAACAACAGACAGAGTTATAGTGGTGGAAGAGGTTTAGGGTTTACACGAGCTACAGTGGTAGACGAGCTCTAGCGGCAAACGAGCTCTAGTCACGAACGAGCTTTAGCGACAGACGAGTTGCAGCGATGACAACTGAGTTGCAGCAGCAAACGAGATTGGACGAGGTTGCCGATGACGACTGGCAGAGCGAATAAAGGCGACAAATGTAGGGTTTCTTTCACCTTTGTTTTTCTTTATTGGGTCGGGCAAGGGATGGGGTTGGACTATGTTAGTTGGTTTGATTAAACCAACTTATAAGTCCAATCGAACCAATAATTGAACCCAAGTCCCAAAATTGGCTCGGGCACTTGCCCGAGGCGCCTAGCTCCTGGGCTCAAGCGAGCGCTCGAGTATGAAGCGCTACGCCTGGGGTTTCTGCAAGGCGCTCGGGCCTCGCCTCGCCTCGCCCGAGCGCCTTTTAAAACCACTAAGCACTACCATCAAGCATTACCAGATATAATAACGACAAAGTTGTCACAGATCAAAGCAGACAAGTATCTAGTATAGCAGTAGAATGAACCAGATACTTCTATATTGTGCAAATACCTTATACTTCATTTGGGCTCGTTGAAGGTTGACCTCACATTCTATGAGTTCTCGCTTCTTCACTTCCCTCTGTAGACAATTTATTCATCATGAATTGTGAATTTCTCATTACTTGGCATTAGTTTATGAAAATAGTAAAAACAAGCCAAAGTTGCAATTTAAAACCTTAATCAGAGCTTCCACTACTTTCTTTGCCTTGTCCAAACTACGTCTGACCTGAAGCAGAGGAATTTCAATTGGAGGATAATAAGAACCACATTAATTCTTTTCCACACTCACAAATGCTTTTTTCTACTTCCAAGGACAGTTAAGGGTAGGTGACAGCTACAAGAATGAAGACCCAAAAAACACACTGCTAATTATGGTGCTTACCATACAATAACTGATAGTAAATTTAAACACCTATCATATAGATGAAAAGATAAAATGTTTGCACAAAATGTCTTTTGTTAGGAAGATAGACCAGTGATAAGGTACATGTAAATTCTCCTGTAAAAAGAATTCATTTCAAATTATTTTGCTTCAATTTATCAAACTCATTGATTCCTTTTATAATTGCATAAAAAAGAGAGCAGAGGACATTTATATATTAGTGATTCCTTTTATACTTGCAGAGAACATCTTTGAAAACTACACCAACTGAATTTAATTAATAAGAAATTAAATGGGAAAATGATTGCCTCTTTAAGGAGAAATAGACAAGAAACCAACAAAAGAGGTATTTATAAGGATTAACTTAGATGCATAAAGCTTAGCATTTAATATCCAACAGAACAAAAAGTTCATTCTTCTGGCTTTAAGACAAAGATACACAAAATATTATATTCAATCAAGTCAATAGCAAACAACTGAATTAAAAATGAGTTAATCTTGATCTTGTGAATGTATAAGAGAAAGTGCTTTATTTTCAAAATTGCTCCATATTAAGTGAAAGATATGGATTTTACCTGTCTAAGTTTTTCAAAGGACTGAATGCTGTTTTCCCTCCTTTGCATCTGAGGAAAAGAATCTTCATAAATTTACAGAAAGTTGATAATTAATATATAGTGTGAAAAAGAACAGTGGCATGAAGAACACGAGTGACAATTTTGAATGTCAGTGACCATTTAACGTATACATTTGCACTATAGGTCTTACCCTCCTGGTGTGAAGACGGTGTGCCTTTTCCCTGGGTCTGAACACATTATACGGATTTGTATCATTGACTGGGGGAGGAGGCTGCACAAGCACAAAAATAGCCACTATTAGATTTACTAGCCCTTAAAAACAAACATACATCTGAGAACCATGTTGAAGAAATAAGAATAACAATCCAATCAGCTTAATTAAGAACAACAACTGAAGTGAGGAGACAATCATTTAACTCCTTTCTCTACAACTTAATCTAGAAAAAAATAATAATAATTGGGCAACATAGTAGTATTGCAAGAGGGCTTTGGATGTAGCAATAAATCTAATCTGTTCCGGTAAGCATAATCTCTAGACACGAGAGTGGTTTGATAAGGATCTTGAAAGGAAAGTGTCCTCAAGATGCCCAGTAGAGGAGAAACTTGATGTAGAGAGATTACCTTAGACACATAGGAATGCATCAGGGAATATGAATAAACAAAATTGATAATGTCAAAAGTTGCATGGGAATATCTAGCAAACAAGAGCATAGACCTTGAGAAGGCTAAAATGTTTTTCCTTTCTTATTCTGGCAAAACCCAAAAGATGAAAGTTGCAGGTCTAAATCTAAAAAAATGTTGAAGAAGCATGGACATATAGTCATATTCCACTTCTCAATGAAGACATACAAGTTGCCCAAGAACCTAGGGGGAACAGTACAGTTGTCCTAGTTACTCCAACAAAGCAGCTACTCGAGGAAAAAAACAATAAATGAATCAAGTTTATTATCACAATGCTGATATGACTACACTAAAACATTCCTTAGACAAATTAAACAACATAACTGTCTAGCCAAAAGTTAGTGTTGGATTAAGATGTTGGCCAATAAAACATAACATATACAAAAAGTTAATATTGCCAAGATGAGAATGTTGAAATGGATGTGTAGGGTTAGTGGAAAAGATTAAATAATAATTGAACATTTTCAAAAATTAAGTGTGGCTCCGGTAGAAGATAAAATGAGGAAAAGTTACTTTTAAGATAATTTAGATATGATCAAAGGAGACATATAAATGTACTGGTAAAATGAGGTAGGTAAATTGAAATTAGTATTGTAAGGAGACGTAAAGGAAGATCTAAAACTTTAATGAAAATTATGAAATTAAAAAAAATATTTGTCTGATTGTAAATTGACTACTGATATACCTAAATAGAGCTAAATGGTTGTCGACTTCAAATAGTTGGAACATTCCGACTTGTTATTTGTCATTGTTATTGAACTGATAACTAGTCCATCATTTTACTGATAGTATGTGAATTATTGATTATTTTGTCATGATTTGTACTCCCATGGAAAATCATGGCATTCCACATTTCCATAAAATGTGCATTTTTGCATCTAATGCTATGCCCAAAACTTCAAGTTATGTTATCATAAGATGGAACAAATTCATGTTATACCAAAAATATTAAGATACAAACATATTTTGTCAAAATAGAAAAAGAATACTGCTACCATTATAATAGAAAGGCAGCAGAACTGACCTGCAGGTGACGCAGAATAGGTTTTTGCCACTGTTCTCGCTGTTAAAAGACAAGTAAAACATGCATAAGAATATGGACTAAAGTTAAGTGCTTGCTTTAGCATAACCTGTGTGTTTCTCTTTTGTTTTCAGAATCAGAAATAAGTAACATAGAGTATGGCAATACAGAAAATGATTTTCTGCAACCAAGATTAAATATGGTTTTCCCAAATCTCAATTTCAATCTAGTATAGAATAAAATGAAAATGCAAATATTAATGCTTAGTACTTTTCCTAAAATTATTGTCTATATTACTTATTATGAATTATACCTTTGCTTTCCAATAGTTATATACTGACTGCAAAACCGCGAATCGTATAGACAAAGACTGTAAAGCCTGCAGAATGATCACATTGTTAGGAACCACTAAGCTTTTCATTTTTTTTTCTAAAAAGCATAAGACATTCAAATTTCAGATGAGAGATTCAACACAATAGCGAGATGGCCTGACAAAGAAACAGAAGCATATACTTGAGTTTCTTGCAGCAGAAAGCATAAGAAATAACTTGTTCTTACTTTGTTTAGATGCATAGGCTAAGGTGATTATCCTTTCCAGGGATTCTCAGAAGTAACAACAAAGTTATCCTCCAAACAACAAATTAATAACACATGTAGCACACCAGTAATGTGTTAGTCTATATTATTTATGGATATCTGCAGAGGTACCCCGATGGAAGGATTCGCTTGCACCACCCAGAAAATTCAGATAAGCACAGTAAAGAAATAATGTGTCATTAAATAATAAATGCAATACATCTGTTGGATCATAGGCTTCTCTGCAGTTTACTGGGATGGTCTTTTTAGCTATGGCCAACCACTACAAGTTTTGCAATTGTTGAAACTTAAAATGATAGCATAATAACATATGCCATCCAAAATCAGAAGTCATCAAGATGGAAAATTTTTACAGTCACTATTGCTTGTTATGGTCGTCAGTGTTTGACATATCACATAACACAACAAAATCATACAAGAAGTGACATGGCCCACTCTATTATAAGAGACAATACACTTGCTAACCAAATAATTTAGATAAGAATTTACCTACGACCACATGACTCAGCAGAAGACCTATCTAGCTTATATCAAGGAATGCAATTTCGTCTGGTTTGGTACGGTAGGGTAGGTATTTACCGGTCCGACTGCCAACCTGCACATGGACCAACCCAATTTCGGGCAATTCAGGTGCAATGCAGGGTTTATTATGCAGGAACCCGGGCTTACTGCCCAGTTCAAGCCTGATAATAGGCCTAGACCTGACGGTAAGTCTATGTCACGCTCCCCGAATCGATAATATTAAAATTCAACAATACAATACATTCTAGAATCCAAACACACATTTGAGGACACTGAGAAAACATTTAAGTCACATCCATAATTCCATAATTCATAAGACCTGTGTAGTTTAAAATCATATATCACATTACTCGATTAATCGTAAAATTTAAAACCAACACACCAAGACAATTACCACCTCAAATCCACAAGTGTGGTATTCTATACAATCATAAAAACCAATGTTTATCACATATTCATATTATTATACAAATTAACTTAACACTCTAAAATCCTAAACATGAGAGGTTCTCTAAACTTTTACAGAACTTATAAGATCAGATTTACCATCAATATTCCATTAGACACCAAGTAAACTTATACAACAAAAACATATCGTCCACTAAAGGTTTGCCCAAAGTCTTCTAGCTTTCCACAGCCTCAACCTAATTTAAGCATTTTAGCAAGCGATAAGCTATCCTGAATAATTTATATAACAATGGGTTGAGCACATAGAGCTCAGCAAGTGACTAACATATCCATGGCAAAAGAGGATAGTTTCAAACAAATAAGGTACTAAATACAAGGCAAGGATACAAGAGTTCATAGATAGTTACTCAACGAATGCAGAATTACAATGTCATTTTATTCGAAGCATGTTTTGTTCATAATAAAGGAGTAAAGACTAATTTAAGCAAATCATTGACATAAGGAGCATTTCGAGGCATATCAATGGCGTATGAAATGTTTCGAAACATATTAATGGCATAAGAAACATTTCGGATCATATTAATGGCGGATGAAATATTTCAGAGCATATCAGCATATCAACGGCGTATGAAATGTTTCGGAATATATCGATGGCATGTGAAACATTTCGGAGCATATCAATAGCGGATGAAACATTTCGCAACATATTAATATCAGATGAAACATTACGGAACATATCAATGGCGTATGAAATGTTTCGGAACATATCAATGGTATATAAAGCATTTTGGAGCATATCAATAGCGGATGAAACATTTCAAAACATATCAATGACATATAAAATGCTTCGGAACATAGCAATGGCATATGAAGCATTTCGGAATATAACAATGGCATAGAAAGCATTTCGGATCATATCAATGGCGAATGAAATGTTACAGAGCATATCATTGGCATATGAATGACATATGAAGTATTTCGGAGCATATCAATGGTGGATGAAACATTTCAAAACATATCAATGGCGGATAAAATGCTTCGGAACATATTAATGGCATATGAAGCATTTTGGAGCATATCAATGACGTATGAAATGTTTCGGAATATATCAATGACATATGAAACATTGCGGAGCATATCAATGACGTATGAAATATTACGGAGCATATCGATAACCAATGAAACATTTCGGAACATATCAAAGAATAAATACGAAACAGAAGCTTAAACGTTGCATTTGATGTTACACACATTTCATTTTTATCCAAAGCACATATAGAAGCACATAACTAAAGCTCTGGATATCATGTCAAACACATAGATGGTGAAGTGGGATCATAACATAATATGGTCCATCCATTTCTGAATGACCACTAAGTCTCCCACGTTTGGGAGCTCCATCCACCCACGTTTGAGTGAAGTCATAGGGGGCCGGCAGTGCATCGTAGGCTCTAAGCATAACTCCCTTAACATTTCTAACAAAGGTTCACATTTATCCCACAAACACCAGAGTACAAAAGGGTATTGTAAACAATAAAATTGTAACATACTGGAAATACATGTGGAACAACGAAATGCATGTGCCTATACGAAACAATACGATACAAACATGAAGTTTACATAACAAATTCAGGTATGCAAATACTTATAGGACAAGAGTATACAGAAATTTGAAGCAATAATGTACAGCTCAACTGAAGTAAAGATTTTGGCTGAAATCAATTTCCAAAGAGATGAAACAAGAATGGGTGAATTAAAATAAAGCTCAATTCTGATAGAATTTAAGAGGCATATTGCATGAATTATTTAGATAACCAATTATGCTTTAATTTATACAAAATAGGGGTCATTCGAAAGATGTATCAATCTAGTTTTAAATAAATCATATTTTGTATGAATAGGAGTTTCCAACAAGGAGTTATAAACAATTTAATAACCAAAGATCAGAGAATATTATCTCTGTTTTGTAGAATTCATAGAGTTAATTATAACAGATGATTCAATAGACATTTATGTTCCAAATCTTTCAAATCAGATATGCACAGAAAGGTTTATGAGTCTAGTTTCCAATAAATCATGTTTCACATAAATTAAAGTTTTCAATAAAGAGTTATAAGCAAGAGAGTACTGAAAAGTTAAAACCGACAGTCTTTGTTTTACAGATTTTATAGGGTCAATTGAAATAACAGTTTCGGTAGGTAAATAGACTCCAAATTTATCAATCTTGGTATGAAAAGAAAGAGTTGAGTCTATTTTCAGATGAATTTGGTTTTTCCTAAATCCAAGATCTGTGGAGAAAGTTATGGCGAGAACAATACAGAAAGGTCAAATCTCAAAAAATTTGAGATTCACAGTTTTAATCCCAACGACAGAAATATCAAGTATAAAGCCAAAATCTTCCAAATTTTTTTGAATTAAGATGAAATAAAAAATCAAGATTTCTGTAGGAAGAGATTAAAACATTTGCCTTAGAAAAGTTTGATTCCCAAATATAAGGAACTGATGTAAAACCTCAAGTAAAGCAAGCTTCTTCTCCTTCTTCTACTTCAATTCCTCTTCCCTTCTCTCAAACCCACATTGGCTGCAACAAGTATTCCTCCTTTGTTAAGGTTTCCTTTAATCTCTCATATAATTACTTAGGTTTGGCTAACACAAGGATTGCAAGGTGGCAAGCATGCATGAAAGAAGCCTATGTGTCATCCTTAGAACAAACATAGGTGGCACCAACCTTAGGTTAGCTAGTGACACATATCCATCATTTTTCTTTTGTTTAAAACCTAATATGAATATTTCACAAATCATATTATATTTCTAATATTTATATTTAGGTCCATACATTACAAATAGACCCTTACAAAATTTTCAAAAATGAGAGATGTTACACTCTCCCCTCCTTGAAAGAAAAATTTAGTCCTCTAAATTTGTCATACCTCCTTCGACGAAAAGTTGAGATCAAGATTGCACCTGGATTAAGGCCATCAACATCATTGAGTCTTGCCATTTCGTTATAACATTCAAATCAAAATTTTCTTCTAATAACTTTCATTGTTTCACAACCAGTCTAGCCATAAAACTTGTAGATTTTTTGTTAAGCGCATCAGCTACAACATTGGCTTTACCCCGGGTGATAACAAATAATACAATCATAATCCTCTATAAGTTCTATCTATCTCTGTTACCTCATGTTTAACTCTTTCTGAGTAAAAATATACCTTAAACTCTTGTGATCAGTAAAGACTTCAAATGTCCGCCTATACAAGTAATGCCTCCAAATCTTTAGAACAAAAATAATTACTGTCAATTCCAAATCATAAGTTAGATAATTTGGTTTACAATTTTTTAGTTGTCTAGAAGCATATGCAACCATTTTCCTTTCTTGCATCAAAACACATCCAAAGCTCTTTCTTGAGGCATCGGTATAAACTACAATTCCCTCGTAACCACTTGAAATAGTGATAATAGGGGCACTAGTCAATCTTTTTTTTTTTTTTTACTTTTGAAAACTTCACTCACATTCATCACCCCATATAAATTTCGCATTCTATTGAGTGAGTTTTCCTTTTTCAAATCTAGACATCTTGACCCTCTTATAACTTATTTCAGATTCTTTCCCTCTCTTACTTTTGCTAATAAACTTATCCTTATCTTTCTTACCCCTGATTTCCTAAATTTCCTCCAAGTCTCGTTTAATTAAGAAAGCCTTTTCTATCATATCACCATGTGCTTAGAATTTTAAGGCCGATATCCGACTTCTTATTGTTAGCCTTATGCCCATTTTTCAAATTTCTTTGCTTTTCCAGTTTCATCATCAGTTATATGAGTAGCAAATCTAGAGAGTTATACTTTGCTACCGTCAAGTTTCCCTAGATGAAATTCAATAACTCTAATTCTTTCTGCTCTGTAATACAATATGGGAAATATTGATCGTTGAACTTTTCTACGAATACCTTCTATGTGATTGGCTCGTGTTTGACTTCAGAAATCCTTTTTATCGTTCTCCACTAATGCTAAGGCTCTCCTTCCGATATAGAATTGACAAGAGAAACCTTCTAATCATCAAAATAATTTAAGACGTCAAATATTTTCTCTATCCGCATCATCCATCGTTTTGCTACCATTGGATCAGGCTCCCTACTAAAACTGGGAGGACTAAGCTCTTTAAATTATCTCATTCCTAGTCCGTTCAAATTTGATGTCCCCGATTAACATTTTTATCTCACTCAATTACTCAAAAGAAGATTAAGCAAGAGAACCAAATGTTTTCGACATCTTAGATTCCTAAAAGACATCAAAGTAATTTTTCACTGATCACTATAGTTTACTAGACCTCAATATATTTTACACATCAAACATATCAAATATCTTAATGATCCTCAAATCATGCTCTGATACCATCTCTGTCATGCTCCCCGAATTGATAATATTAAAATTCAACAATGCAATCCATTATAGGATCTAAACACACATTTGAGAACACTGAGAAAATATTTAAGTCACATCCATAATTTCATAATTCATAAGACCTGTATAGTTTAAAATCATATACTACATTACTCGATTAATCGTAAAATCTAAAACCAACTCACCAAGACAATAACCACCTTATAAATCCACAAGTGTGGTATTCTATATAATCACAAAAACCAATGTTTATCAGATGTCATTTCAAAACATATCAATGACATATAAAATGCTTCGGAACATAGCAATGGCATATGAAGCATTTCGGAATATAACAATGGCATAGAAAGCATTTCGGATCATATCAATGGCGAATGAAATGTTACAGAGCATATCATTGGCATATGAATGACATATGAAGTATTTCGGAGCATATCAATGGTGGATGAAACATTTCAAAACATATCAATGACATATAAAATGCTTCGGAACATAGCAATGGCATATGAAGCATTTCGGAATATAACAATGGCATAGAAAGCATTTCGGATCATATCAATGGCGAATGAAATGTTACAGAGCATATCATTGGCATATGAATGACATATGAAGTATTTCGGAGCATATCAATGGTGGATGAAACATTTCAAAACATATCAATGACATATAAAATGCTTCGGAACATAGCAATGGCATATGAAGCATTTCGGAATATAACAATGGCATAGAAAGCATTTCGGATCATATCAATGGCGAATGAAATGTTACAGAGCATATCATTGGCATATGAATGACATATGAAGTATTTCGGAGCATATCAATGGTGGATGAAACATTTCAAAACATATCAATGACATATAAAATGCTTCGGAACATAGCAATGGCATATGAAGCATTTCGGAATATAACAATGGCATAGAAAGCATTTCGGATCATATCAATGGCGAATGAAATGTTACAGAGCATATCATTGGCATATGAATGACATATGAAGTATTTCGGAGCATATCAATGGTGGATGAAACATTTCAAAACATATCAATGACATATAAAATGCTTCGGAACATAGCAATGGCATATGAAGCATTTCGGAATATAACAATGGCATAGAAAGCATTTCGGATCATATCAATGGCGAATGAAATGTTACAGAGCATATCATTGGCATATGAATGACATATGAAGTATTTCGGAGCATATCAATGGTGGATGAAACATTTCAAAACATATCAATGGCGGATAAAATGCTTCGGAACATATTAATGGCATATGAAGCATTTTGGAGCATATCAATGACGTATGAAATGTTTCGGAATATATCAATGACATATGAAACATTGCGGAGCATATCAATGACGTATGAAATATTACGGAGCATATCGATAACCAATGAAACATTTCGGAACATATCAAAGAATAAATACGAAACAGAAGCTTAAACGTTGCATTTGATGTTACACACATTTCATTTTTATCCAAAGCACATATAGAAGCACATAACTAAAGCTCTGGATATCATGTCAAACACATAGATGGTGAAGTGGGATCATAACATAATATGGTCCATCCATTTCTGAATGACCACTAAGTCTCCCACGTTTGGGAGCTCCATCCACCCACGTTTGAGTGAAGTCATAGGGGGCCGGCAGTGCATCGTAGGCTCTAAGCATAACTCCCTTAACATTTCTAACAAAGGTTCACATTTATCCCACAAACACCAGAGTACAAAAGGGTATTGTAAACAATAAAATTGTAACATACTGGAAATACATGTGGAACAACGAAATGCATGTGCCTATACGAAACAATACGATACAAACATGAAGTTTACATAACAAATTCAGGTATGCAAATACTTATAGGACAAGAGTATACAGAAATTTGAAGCAATAATGTACAGCTCAACTGAAGTAAAGATTTTGGCTGAAATCAATTTCCAAAGAGATGAAACAAGAATGGGTGAATTAAAATAAAGCTCAATTCTGATAGAATTTAAGAGGCATATTGCATGAATTATTTAGATAACCAATTATGCTTTAATTTATACAAAATAGGGGTCATTCGAAAGATGTATCAATCTAGTTTTAAATAAATCATATTTTGTATGAATAGGAGTTTCCAACAAGGAGTTATAAACAATTTAATAACCAAAGATCAGAGAATATTATCTCTGTTTTGTAGAATTCATAGAGTTAATTATAACAGATGATTCAATAGACATTTATGTTCCAAATCTTTCAAATCAGATATGCACAGAAAGGTTTATGAGTCTAGTTTCCAATAAATCATGTTTCACATAAATTAAAGTTTTCAATAAAGAGTTATAAGCAAGAGAGTACTGAAAAGTTAAAACCGACAGTCTTTGTTTTACAGATTTTATAGGGTCAATTGAAATAACAGTTTCGGTAGGTAAATAGACTCCAAATTTATCAATCTTGGTATGAAAAGAAAGAGTTGAGTCTATTTTCAGATGAATTTGGTTTTTCCTAAATCCAAGATCTGTGGAGAAAGTTATGGCGAGAACAATACAGAAAGGTCAAATCTCAAAAAATTTGAGATTCACAGTTTTAATCCCAACGACAGAAATATCAAGTATAAAGCCAAAATCTTCCAAATTTTTTTGAATTAAGATGAAATAAAAAATCAAGATTTCTGTAGGAAGAGATTAAAACATTTGCCTTAGAAAAGTTTGATTCCCAAATATAAGGAACTGATGTAAAACCTCAAGTAAAGCAAGCTTCTTCTCCTTCTTCTACTTCAATTCCTCTTCCCTTCTCTCAAACCCACATTGGCTGCAACAAGTATTCCTCCTTTGTTAAGGTTTCCTTTAATCTCTCATATAATTACTTAGGTTTGGCTAACACAAGGATTGCAAGGTGGCAAGCATGCATGAAAGAAGCCTATGTGTCATCCTTAGAACAAACATAGGTGGCACCAACCTTAGGTTAGCTAGTGACACATATCCATCATTTTTCTTTTGTTTAAAACCTAATATGAATATTTCACAAATCATATTATATTTCTAATATTTATATTTAGGTCCATACATTACAAATAGACCCTTACAAAATTTTCAAAAATGAGAGATGTTACACTCTCCCCTCCTTGAAAGAAAAATTTAGTCCTCTAAATTTGTCATACCTCCTTCGACGAAAAGTTGAGATCAAGATTGCACCTGGATTAAGGCCATCAACATCATTGAGTCTTGCCATTTCGTTATAACATTCAAATCAAAATTTTCTTCTAATAACTTTCATTGTTTCACAACCAGTCTAGCCATAAAACTTGTAGATTTTTTGTTAAGCGCATCAGCTACAACATTGGCTTTACCCCGGGTGATAACAAATAATACAATCATAATCCTCTATAAGTTCTATCTATCTCTGTTACCTCATGTTTAACTCTTTCTGAGTAAAAATATACCTTAAACTCTTGTGATCAGTAAAGACTTCAAATGTCCGCCTATACAAGTAATGCCTCCAAATCTTTAGAACAAAAATAATTACTGTCAATTCCAAATCATAAGTTAGATAATTTGGTTTACAATTTTTTAGTTGTCTAGAAGCATATGCAACCATTTTCCTTTCTTGCATCAAAACACATCCAAAGCTCTTTCTTGAGGCATCGGTATAAACTACAATTCCCTCGTAACCACTTGAAATAGTGATAATAGGGGCACTAGTCAATCTTTTTTTTTTTTTTTTACTTTTGAAAACTTCACTCACATTCATCACCCCATATAAATTTCGCATTCTATTGAGTGAGTTTTCCTTTTTCAAATCTAGACATCTTGACCCTCTTATAACTTATTTCAGATTCTTTCCCTCTCTTACTTTTGCTAATAAACTTATCCTTATCTTTCTTACCCCTGATTTCCTAAATTTCCTCCAAGTCTCGTTTAATTAAGAAAGCCTTTTCTATCATATCACCATGTGCTTAGAATTTTAAGGCCGATATCCGACTTCTTATTGTTAGCCTTATGCCCATTTTTCAAATTTCTTTGCTTTTCCAGTTTCATCATCAGTTATATGAGTAGCAAATCTAGAGAGTTATACTTTGCTACCGTCAAGTTTCCCTAGATGAAATTCAATAACTCTAATTCTTTCTGCTCTGTAATACAATATGGGAAATATTGATCGTTGAACTTTTCTACGAATACCTTCTATGTGATTGGCTCGTGTTTGACTTCAGAAATCCTTTTTATCGTTCTCCACTAATGCTAAGGCTCTCCTTCCGATATAGAATTGACAAGAGAAACCTTCTAATCATCAAAATAATTTAAGACGTCAAATATTTTCTCTATCCGCATCATCCATCGTTTTGCTACCATTGGATCAGGCTCCCTACTAAAACTGGGAGGACTAAGCTCTTTAAATTATCTCATTCCTAGTCCGTTCAAATTTGATGTCCCCGATTAACATTTTTATCTCACTCAATTACTCAAAAGAAGATTAAGCAAGAGAACCAAATGTTTTCGACATCTTAGATTCCTAAAAGACATCAAAGTAATTTTTCACTGATCACTATAGTTTACTAGACCTCAATATATTTTACACATCAAACATATCAAATATCTTAATGATCCTCAAATCATGCTCTGATACCATCTCTGTCATGCTCCCCGAATTGATAATATTAAAATTCAACAATGCAATCCATTATAGGATCTAAACACACATTTGAGAACACTGAGAAAATATTTAAGTCACATCCATAATTTCATAATTCATAAGACCTGTATAGTTTAAAATCATATACTACATTACTCGATTAATCGTAAAATCTAAAACCAACTCACCAAGACAATAACCACCTTATAAATCCACAAGTGTGGTATTCTATATAATCACAAAAACCAATGTTTATCAGATGTTCATATCATTATACAAATTAACTTAACACTCCAAAATTCTAAACATGAGATGTTCTCTAAACTTTTACAAAACTCATAAGATCAGATTTACCATCAACATTCCATTAGACACCAAGTATACTTATACAATAAAAACATATCGTCCACTAAAGGTTTGCCCAAAGTCTTCTAGCTTTCCACTGCCTCAGCCTAATTTAAACATTTTAGCGAAAGATAAGCTATCCTAAAAAATTTATATAGCAACGAGGTGAGCACATAGAGCTCAGCAAGCGACTAACATATCCATGGCAAAAGAGGATAGTTTCAAACAAATAAGGTACTAAATACAAGGCAAGGATACAAGAGTTCATAGATAGCCACTCAACGAATGCAGAATTACAATGTCATTTCATTCGAAGCATGTTTTATTCATAACAAGGGCGTAAATACTAATTGGAACCAATCATTGATGCAAAGAGCATTTTAGGACATATCAATGGCATATGAAATATTTCAGAACATATCAATGGAATAAGAAACATTTCGAATCATATCAATGGCGGATGAAATATTTCGGAGTATATCAATGGCATATGAAATATTTCAAAATATATCAATGGAATAAGAAACATTTCGAATCATATCAATGGCGGATGAAATATTTCGGAGTATATCAATGGCATATGAAATATTTCAGAACATATCAATGGAATAAGAAACATTTCGAATCATATCAATGGCGGATGAAATATTTCGGAGTATATCAATGGCATATGAAATATTTCAAAATATATCAATGGCATATAAAACATTTTGGAGCATATCAATGGTGAATGAAACATTTCGAAACATATCAATGACGGATGAAATATTACGGAACATATCAATGGCGTATGAAATGTTTCGGAACATATCATTGGCATATGAAGTATTTTGAAGCATATTAATGGCGGATGAAATATTTCGGAATATATCAATGGCATATGAAATGCTTCGGAACATATCAATGGCATATGAAACATTTCAGAATATATCAATGGCATAGGAAGTATTTCGGAGCATATCAATGACGTATGAAATGTTACGGAGCATATCAATAGCAAATGAATGGCATATGAAGCATTTCGGAGTACATCAATAGCATATCAATGACGGATGAAATGCTTTGGAACATATCAATGGCATATGAAACATTTCAGAATATATCAATGGCATAGGAAGTATTTCGGAGCATATCAATGACGTATGAAATGTTACGGAGCATATCAATAGCAAATGAATGGCATATGAAGCATTTCGGAGTACATCAATAGCATATCAATGACATATGAAATGCTTCGGAACATATCAATGGCATATGAAACATTTCAGAATATATCAATGGCATAGGAAGTATTTCGGAGCATATCAATGACGTATGAAATGTTACGGAGCATATCAATAGCAAATGAATGGCATATGAAGCATTTCGGAGTACATCAATAGCATATCAATGACGGATGAAATGCTTTGGAACATATCAATGGCATATGAAACATTTTGGAGCATATCAATGGCGTATTAAAATGTTTCGGAATATATCAATGGCATATGAAACATTGCGGAGCATATCAATGACGTATGAAATGTTTTGAAGCATATCAATAACAAATGAAACATTTCAGAACATATCAAAGAACAAATACGACACAGACACTCAAACGTCGCATTTGACGTTGTACACATTTCATTCTTCTCCAAAGCACATATAGAAGCATATAACCAAAGCTCTGGATATCATGTCAAACACATAAATGGTGAAGTGGGATCACATAATATGGTCCATTCACTTCTGAATGACCACCAAACATAAGTCTCCCACGTTTGGGAGCTCCATCCACCCACGTCTGAGTGAAGTTATAGGGGGCCGGCAGGGCATTGCGTGCTTTAGGCATAACTCCCTTTATCATTTCTAGCAAAGGTTCACATTTATCCCACAAACACCAGAATATAAAAAGGTATTGTGAACAATAAAATTGGAACATATCGGAAACACATACGGAACAACGGAATACATATGCCTATACAAAACATTATGATACAAACACGAAGTTTACATAACAGATTAAGGTATGCAAATACCTATAGGACAAGAGTATACAGAAATTTGAAGCAATAATGTAAAGCTCAACTGAAGTAAGGATTTTAGTTGAAATCAATTTCCAAAGAGAAGAAACAAAAATAGGTGAAATCGACCAAAGCTCGATTCTGACAAAATTTGATAGGCACATTACATAAATTATTTGAATAACCAATTATGCTCCAATTTGCACAAAATATGGGTCATTCGAAAGATGTATCAATCTAGTTTTAGATAAATCATGTTTTTGTATGAATATTAGTTTCCAACAAGAAGTTATAAACAATTTAGTAACCAAAGGTCAGAGAATATTATCTTTGTTTTGTAGAATTCATAGAGTTAATTATAACAAATGATTTAATAGACATTTATACTCTAAATCTTTCAAATCAAATATGCACAGAAAGGTTTATGAGTCTAGTTTCCAATAAATCATGTTTCACATAAATCAGAGTTTTTAACAGAGAGTTATAAGCAAGAGAGTACTGAAAGGTCAAAATCGACAGTCTCTATTTTATAGATTTTATAGGGTCAATTGAAATAACAGTTTCGGTAGGTAAATAGACTCTAAATTTATCAATCTTAGTATCAAAAGAAAGAGCTGTGAGTCTATTTTCGAATGAATCTAGTTTCTCCTAAATCAAAGATCTGTGGAGAAAGTTATGGCAAGAACAATACAAAAAGGTCAAATCTCGAAAAATTTGAGATTCACAATTTTAATCCCAACGACAGAAATATCAAGTGTGAAGCCAAAATCTTCCAAAGTTTTTAGAATTAAGATGAAATCAAAGATCAAGATTTCTGTAAGAAGGGGTTCGAACACTTGCCTTAGAAAAGTTTGATTCCCAAATGTGGGGAATTGATGCAAAACCTTAAGCAAAGCAAAGCTTCTTCTCCTTCTTCTACTTCAATTTCTCTTCCCTTCTCCTCTTAAACCCACGTTGGCTGTAGCAAGTATCCCTTCTTTATTAAGTTTTCCTTTAATCTCTCATCTAATTACTTAGGTTTGGCTAACACATGGATTGTAAGGTGGCAAGTATGTATGAAAGAAGCCTATGTGTCATCCTTAAAACAAACATAAGTGGCACCAACCTTAGGTTAGCTAGTGACACATATCCATCATTTTTCTTTTGTTTAAAACCTAATAGGAATCTTTCACAAATCGTATCATATTTCTAGTATTTACATTTAGGTCCCTACATTACAAATAGGCCCTTAAAAAATTTTCAAAAATGAGGGATGTTACAGTCTAACCCCTTTTTTTAATTTTAAAAATAAAAAATTAAAAACTTAAGTCATTTCTGATTCTCCCACACATCCGCGTCGGTTGTTGCCCATGTATCTTGCCAATTGTTGCTCCTTGCTTGGTGCCCGTCGCCTGGGTATGCCTACTCCTCTTCCTCATCCTCCACCGTCTCCTCTTCCTCCACTTTTTCTTTCTTCTTCTCTTCCTCCACCTCTTCTTCCATCTTCCTCTTTCTTCCTCTCTACCTTCTTCCTCCACTTCTCACCTTCCCCCAACAATTCACGGAACAGAATAGAAATGGTCCAATAATCCAAATTGCATACCTTGGTTTATATATCAATACAACCCAATATCTTCTAAGGTGGGATTAATAGAAATATAACAATTTCATCCACTCAAAGTTTTGAGGTTATCATCAAGGCCCATCTCATGCCCTAAAATTCACCTTGGGGATTCGTGTATAACTCTAGGAAACCTCTTACCTCAAGTCTATCTAGCTTATATAACATCTTTAGATGTGGAATCAATAGAAACACCATAATCTTCCTCACTAGAAGATTTGGTATCCTCATCAAGGTCTAATACACAATCCAAAATACACCTTTGGGATTCTCATGTGGATATGACTCCAGGAATCTCTATTCAGTGTGCATGAGTAATTTCATCTTGATATATCTCAACCCAATAGTGTGGCCCACAAAGTTCCTTTGGTACCAATTGTCATGACCAGACTTAACCAACTAGATAAGACAAGCCTTTTAACCAAACATCTTTAGCCCAAATTACTAAAGTTAGATATGTAGTCATATACACCAACTCAACCAAATCCAATGAGGACTAATGAGAATATCACACCCTAAATATCTTCTTATCGACAGAAAGTGTGAAAAAAAAGCTTGGTGCAGACCTCAGCATGCAAGCCTGAGCCTAGCAATGAATTTTTTCATGTAACTTCAGTAAGTTCCCATGCACAAATTCATTTAAGGCATCAAATATAATAATAAATAAATAAACAAACTAATTGTATTAGAATCAAGGCCATAAAAAGCCAACCTAGTCCATAGCTGATATAGAAATCAATACTAAAAAATCTTGATTAAATAAATCACAAGTCAATCTAGCTAGTATAAGAGAATCAGTTAGACTCCATATGAATAACTAAATAAGGTCCAAAATAGAGAATCGTTGACCTCCACTGCGGCATCAAGCGATAAAAGAACAGGAATTGGAGCTCCAAAGGTGGGCGTTATAACTCCTGCTCTTTCTCGAGCTTTATGATCTAAAACTTCTAACTTGAAGAGAAGGGTCTCAAACCTGGAAGAAAGCAAATAAAAGCATATGAAAATTAGTAAGAGTAGGGAAATAGGCAAACTTAGATAAATCTAGACACCATGTACACAGCATGTATTTTATAGAGGTTTGTGGAGGAAAAGTTACAATCTGTCAAAACTTTAATTAGTGTAGCATTTTTTATTAATAAATATGAAAATATAGAACAAAGATGAAAGTTTGTCCCGTGGCCACATAAAGATCATACTCCCATGTGCTGCCAGTAGTTCACTGAGCTGATAAGTCTACTAGCTGTAATGCTCCATATGAATCAAAGCATCTCAAAGTGCAGCAACACCAGCCAAAGGCTGCTGACTTGGCAAGGTAATTCTGACACTGAATAGTACACTACTTTCTTGTTTATTGTATGTGACTAGGAATATATAGCTTCTCGACTAAAGGTGGAAGAGTTCACTCTTATAAAGAGAAAAGAAAAAGGTCTAGATTAACCAAAATATATTTTCTGCAAAAGAAAATATAATAGAGATTATGGAGTTGCAATTCAGCTAAACAGGAGAGGTGAGTATGCATATATTTCATTATATTAATTGACTACTTATATTACAATATGTTGGAACTCTGCTACCTATTTGAAGTTTAGAATTTAGATCCAATGACTCGATAGAAGGTTAAAAGTTCAGGAAGGGGTGGCTTCCACCTTGAATGAATAGTAGTAATATTCTAGTTAACTAAATTAATTTCAACATACAAAAACTTCAGATGAACTTTGTACAAAATTCACATATAGAAACCGCACGGCAATGAAGTACAAAAAGACACAAGCATATAATGGTTGCTAAATCTGTAAAAAGATTTTCAATCATTTAGAGCTTTGAGTTTAATCATTACTTTTCAGATGAAAGAATCTTCCTTTCATTGTTAAACCCTTCAAGCCAGTCTTCATCCTCATTATCCAGATCATACTCAACAAATTCACCAATCTCAGCCTTGGCTGCAAAGAGAAATAAGTACTTCATAAATGTTGTCATGTGAGATGCATGTAGAATATTTTGTTTGTAGTGACACATGTCAGAAAGTAGTGGCAAACCTCCTCTTCCACGTATATAAGACATAGTTTGAATGAAGGTGCGAGAATAATCTCTTTCGTATGATTCCACAGTGTTGAATTGAGGAGTAGGAATGTCTTGTGAACTTTTCTTGCCAGGAGTTTGATTCGCCTAAAAAAAGCAAATATTGTTTTCAAAAGGTTTCTTACCTCAAATAGGAAGTTTATAATACTGTATCAATAGAGATGCATATGTTGCTAAAGTATATATTACGAGATAAAAGTGTTCATAACCACAATTTGATACTAAACAAAGATTGTTCACAATCCTGGGAGGCGCAGACCTTAGCATTTTGTATTTCAAAAGTACTCTGCTTCATTTTGACAATCAGCAAGCTGTTTTGACCTCCTTTTGCAACCATAGACATGGCTAATCAATTAGAAACTTGCTAAATTATGAAAAAACAGAAAAAAGTGCTCATAATCACAATTTGAGACTATAAAAAGAATGTCATAATCCTGAAAGATGCAAAGTAGCATTTCATAGATTAAAGTACTCTACTTCATTTTAACAATTCTCAAGTTATTTTTGACCACTTTTTGCAACCATGGACATGGCTAATCAAAAAGGAAATATATATTGTTCTGTTGGTACAAGTGGAATGTACTCCAATACAGGAGAAAAATAACAAAACTAAATAAGTTTGTAAGGTCATGCATAAAAATAACTTATAACTCTGCCATCATAAAGAACATAAAGTTTAAACATGTTATTTGACACTTATAGCAAGCCCTCCATATAAGCACTAGAAGATCTCCAAAATAACTCATTTATAGTAGAGCACAAGCTTTCCTTCTTATCAAAATTTCACTTGAACAACATCAAAACTTAAAACATCTCCACAGTGTTTAGATAAAGTGTTTAGCTGTTGAGTTCAAATACACTGGGCAAAGATAGCTCCTTCATATGATGCTTGCTTAATGTTCAAGTAGCTAATTACGAGTCTACTTGAGTAGCGACCGTTGTTAGCATAACATATGATCATACATTTGCATAAAAATTCAGAATCACCTCATTGTCAGTGTTAGCTGCAAACCGATGTGGCAGAGAGTTTCGGGTGGAAGTGGTGATAGTAGGTGCCTCATCATCCTCAAAATCTTTAATAGATTTTACAACAGGGAGCTTCTTGTGGATGTCAAGAGGACGAGGCCGGAATGACAGCCTACTCATATCCACTTCATCTCTCTTCTGATAAGTACCTCATTCCCCTGCTCACCCCAGAACCCTCTCCATTTGGATTGCAACCTCAACTCAGTTCACCAAATCTAATTCAGCTGAGAAAAGCCACTTCCAACCGCTCACAAGCTACTGAATACCCCACAAGCACAAAAGCTCACCATTCACCGTATAGTTCCAACAAAGCAGAGCCCAGCAGTTAGAATTGAACCCCGGGATTAAACAGAAGCAAACCCTACGGTCCCAACGCCGAGTAGTCCGAGAACCAATCGAGGAAAGTCGCGCGACAAACGTAAAGACGCGACTTTTCTTCAACCCACGAATGCCCTAGATTCGAACCACAATGGAAGACCCACCAAGGCGCCGGCTTCTCTACGAATATCCACTTCTCACGTGGGAGGAGGGCCTGCAAGGCGGGGCGAAGGGCAACCGAGCGCCCAATTCGTGGAGGGTTTTCCTGGTCGAAATCGATTTAGGGGCGCGGGAAGAGAGGAGATAGGCGTCCGGGCGATTGCGGGCAGCAGCGGGAAGAATGGAGGATTTCGAGAAATCGTAGGAGAAAGGAAAGCGGGAGAAGGAGATCGTCCGCTTGGTTTGCTAGGGTTCGAATCAAGGGCCGGTAAAGGGGTCTTCCCCTCGGTCGTTCTCTCGATGCTCTCAAACGTATACTAACGAGACTACGGTACGAATACCAAATAAAATACGCGTATCAATTGGGCGTAGATACAGACACCTCTCTTGATGATGAATGAGCTAAAAAACGAAAACCAGAAACACATGTATATACTTCAAAATTGTCTCTCAAGATACATAAATAATTAGATGCATATCAATTGGGCATTGGCAATGACAAGTCTGCACGTATAACATAGTTTGTCAATGCGGTTTTAGATGGATATGCATTAATTAGATCATATGCATTAATTATCTCATCCAATTAGATCATGATAATTCATATTTATTCCATTGAATTTATACTCATGATCGTCAAAATGTGCAAGTAAGTGGAAGGAAGATTTAGGTTAATAGATGGATCATATGATTTAGGGTATCTCAATTTAATGAGTCAGTCAATTATCTCATTGAATTCTATTATAATAATTTATATTGATAGATCATGATAAAATTATATTATTATTCTACAGTTGATGTAACTACATGATTCAGGTAGAATCATACTTGTTCTACTTGACAATAATAGTCTTCATTTTTTTCCACCCCATGTGAAGCTGGTTTAATATGCATGCATCCAAAGGCAATCTACTCATATTGGGACCATTTGAGCATCTACTCATATTCCAAAGATCATAAATCAACTCCAGAGAAGTGTGAACACGATGCGTTCAAGTTGTTCTCCATTGATGTTGTCAGTTTGGAGAAGACAAAAAGGATATCTTTACCTAGATCTATGTAAATCATAAAATCAACACACTTCTGATCATGGATTCAGAGAGATTACTCCACAAATTTAAATCATCTTCACACAACCATACCATGATCAGATCTGCCGAGGAAGGTAATACTCAACAAGGAATCACATTATCTAATCGTTTCAAATCAACATAGTATCGAGAAGTTAGTCAGAGAAGTTAGTCAGAAAAAAGATGCATGTAGTTTCAAAGATGCATTTACTATTCATGACCAGTGGCAACGAAACTGAAGGTTGTTATAGTAAACACAGATTGCAGGGAACAAGATTTTCTCATCTAACATAATCATTATTGATAGGGCCAACTTAATCCCACATCGGTTGAGGAGTGGCGGAGCCAAGGGTTCATAATGCAACCGTGCCTCCCTTACCCTCAAAGGTGTTTTTTGGAGCTCTGTGACTCCGAAAGGACAAAACCATGCGGGTTCGATCTCATTCACCCAAAGCGGACAATCCCTCGCACCCCTCGTGGTGCACCGAGACAGACCAATTGGTCCCCTATCAATTATGATTCATCTGAATCAGAAAACTACCTCTTAGTCCCTTCTAATGAACTACAAAACATGCATCTATGAGATGAAGATGGGAAGACATGTTTTTTATAACACACTTCTCCAGTCCACGACAGAAATCCAGCTGTATCTCTCAAACAGGAGGAATGTAGTTGTTGAAAGCTCAGCTGTAAGCTTTTTTGCAAAACCAGTATGTCTTGACTTTGGTACAATTGTAACAGCAAATAAATGGAGTTTACTCATAACCACCAACTATTTGGTAACCAATATTTGTCAGGTACCAATAGATCATTTCTGACTGACAGGTGGTCAAAAGAAACATGTTATTGAAGAGAAACATCATGGAAAATGCAGACAATTTTTCCTCCGCAGGCCTACAGACAAGTAATTGGAGCATTTGAGATTGACTCGATTTTAAAGTATGCTGAGCTAGACAGCATGTAGGTCTTCCACAACAATCTCTTGCAAGGAAGCTGATTGCTGAATACCGTGAGATGCTTCAGCGGCTCTGGATGCCAAGGTCTGCATCTGAATCTCATTGTTATTCTTCTTGTCCTTTTGATGAAAATTCAGAAATGACAGAAAACCATATTGATGCTTCCTTTTTTCTTTAACTTGTGTTGCCCAATCATGCAGTGTATGCTGGACGGTTGCATTAAAAATAGACTCTTTGAACCCATCACCCATCTGAACATGAGGAATTTAATAACTGAGAACAAACTTAAATCCAGCAAAAGAGCACTTATTGTGAGTAGTGAAGCTGATATATGTGTTTACCTGGGTGACAATGGCATACAGAGGAAGAGTGCTATAGCTGCAGAGAACCTGAATGATAACACTGCACATACAAATGATCCAATTGTTTGTCAAAGAGTTAATACACCAGGAAAAACTAGGAGAAAAGTACAAGTTTATTACCCAATGACAAGTCTTGGAATGAGGTAACCCAAACCTTCCATGATACATGAGTGAAATCCGTAAGTGCTCTGCATGGTTTGTGACTAATAAGTGGCAAAGAAGACGATCGCAGGAAAAGTAATTGTATAATTGACTCACCCAGATCCAGAAGAAAAAGGCAATCTCAAAAGAATTCTGGAATAAGATGAACTGTATCAAGTAAAGGACAATTCCAGGTTTCTTGAACCAAAAATGCTCATTAGATAGCTTCACATGTTGTGTTTCTCCTTTAGGACCTCGAGGCTTTTCTTGTAGCTCAAGAGCCAGCTTAGTTATGATGTGATCCAGCTTTGCGCCAACAACAAGCAAAAGCTGCATTTTGTCTAATCAATTCTAGATAATTGAATAATTATATATTGATCATTTAAATGCAAATACATCAACTGTTCTTAAACGATTCTTATGCCGATCAACACGTGGAAGCACGACTAAATATACTGACCCATGCTGGCAATAGTGACATGTGACTGGGCCAATACTTAGTGTATCCCGGTCTGCACAAGGGCAAACCAACCAGCATAGCAAGAATCATTCCATAGTAGAAAGTAACCAACACACCCTTATACCATGAAACAAAAATATTTGCTGCTCTTTTATCGTTCCAGTCCGTATATGCTACAAACTACTTAAGCCTTGACAGAGATTTGAGTTATTAACAATGTGTTGGCACATATCTATTGGTTTTACTGAGTTCAGTATACTTACAATAAGAGGCAAGAAAGACAACCAAAAGTATGTATGCCATCCTGCATTAACAACCTGAATCAGTAAAAAAATGACATTGTTTGATGAAACTAAAGCATACAATACTATAGACTAAAATCCAATATGGTATACTATTTAAACAACTCAGAAGACATGGTTATACAGAATCTTAAGGACTGCATATGGATATCCTTTGAAGCACAAACACTTCAAAGAGCTTGTGGTGTCCATGTTATGTCCCTGTTGAACACCAATACTCAATGGATACTACTTGACATGTGTCTAATAGTTAAAATATAACTCTTGTACAATTTACATACAGTATTATATGTAAATATTGGACAATTAAATCATCTTCACAAGGCTTCAGGATTATGTCAAATAATGATAATATGTATGTAAATTGGAAATTTAACTTACTCCCTAATTTTACACAACAATACTGAGAAACAATGTTATGTTTTTATACAAGGAACTTCTTTTCGCCTGGACTGGTATGGACCCAACTGGTATGTACCAGTCCGGGCATGAATCGATATGTGGACCCAGCTCATTTCGAGTGATTTGGTTTGAACATATATGAAAGAAAACTTTTTTTTTTCACCCTAATCACCCTAATCATGAGCCTTGATGCATGATCTCCTGTTGTTGCCTACCTCCCCATCACCCATCATGCATCACCAACTGATACATTCATCTTCTCCTCTTCCTAAACTGCCTCATCTTCTTCCTTCCTCTTTCTCCTATGTCTCCTCTTGTTCCTTCCTCTTCCTGCACCGTCTCGTCTTCATCCTTCCTCTTTCTCCTTCCCCCATCGCCACGTCTTCTTTCTTTCTCTTCCTGAACTGCCTCCTCTTCTTCCTTCCTCTTCCTTTGCTTCATCCTCTTCATCCTTTTTCTTCCTCCACCTCCGCTTCCCCTTCTTCTTTCTCCTCCTTGGTACAGTGTACCATGTGTCAGTACACCAGTAACCGATGTATGTATCGGTCTGGCCAAGGACCGATACAGTATCCAGTACAGAATTGCAACCCTTGTTTTTATATTTGTGTATATTTCAAAGATTGGTGAATATTTGCTATTGCACTTATAAAGGCATCATTGTTACACTTATAAGTTTTGCATATGAAGTGATAAGTGTTAAAACCCTTAAATTAGCCCCTTCTTTGATGTTTGCATAGGCAGATCTAAATTTGAACTGGTCTGGCAGTTTAATGAAAGAAAGGTTTAACATTCTAGTTCTGTGGATCAAATCCCCAAAGGCCTCAAAATCCTGTAACAGTTCAAGCTGCAAAGCAAGACACAAGCAAAAAGAAAAGATATGTAATATATTTTGGTTGTTCAGAGTCTTCAGACACAGATTTCCTCCCTTTTCCATCAACTTTCCTTACACCTTTGGCTAGTTGCCTATGTTGACATGCTGAAATCTCATTAATACTGATATATCATACTAGTTTGCTAGCTGATCAAAATTCAGGTTGCAATCCTTGACTTTACATCATACTTGACATCCTCATGAGAAAATATCCCTATCTTCTATGTGAGATCAAAGTCTCACATACGGCCCAAAACAGTACGAAATGAGCAGCACATACCGGTCTGCCAATTGACCAATATTCAGACCAGTCCGTTTTGGTGGTGTATTGATCAATATGGGATGAAACCAGACCGTTACCCATCGACACAGTCGAATTTCAATATGGTCAAATTGACTATTGGGGCTTCTTTTGGGCTTTAAATCCTCCTCCCTCCCCCTCTTTCACTCACTCTCACTCTCTCATTCACACTTTTTTTCCCTCTCACTTGTGATTAAACTTCCTAATTGGCGATCAATGGTATTGGTCTGAATATTTAATTTATCCCTCTCACTTGTGATGGAATTTCTCTCAAATTAAAAGTATTTAGGTTCTTTATATATTTAATTTATCATTTCAATAATTATAAACATATTAATGCATATTTACGAAGACTAAACATGATCAAGGTCATATGTTGTGTCCCAATTAGGTCCATTCATTCCATTTAGCCCCTAATTGATGATATTTAGGCCTAATCAAGGTCTGCAATACCGATGTGTACCGCCCATACCGGGCGGTACGTACCGGTCCGACAGGATACCGGTACGCGGACCGCCCGCTACCGGGCGGTACACCCCAAAAACCCTCGTATCGAGCGATACGGGGCAAAATCGGGCGGTAACGGTCGAAATTTCAACCGTTACCGCCCGG
>LVTN01000662.1:54493-81928 GCA_001649415.1 Musa itinerans | reverse complement strand
TATATATATATATATATATATATATATTCCGTTCCGTCCGGTAACGAACGGTCCGTGTATCGGTCAGCTGACGGAACGATACGTACCGCTCATACCGGGCGGTATTATTCGAAATTGCATACCTTGGATGCAGGTATATATAAATGTTATCTCGATTTCTAAATAGTTTATTTCACTTAAAATTTAAGGTTAAGACACCTAATCCAACATTTGAACTCTTTTTCTTTATAAGTGATTTAAGATCAATTAACTTTCTTTGATGGAAGCTCGTGCGACAAAGTTGTTCCTCAATTGATCCAAAAAAATTTTGCCTCTTATAACCTAGATTATCTATTCATTTATGGCTTAGATACACTTTATTCTATTTAAATATATTTTATATACTAATGAATTAAAAAAAATCCTAAAAAGGATTTTTTTTAGTTTCTAGCCATTTTTAGAATATCAGTATGTATCAGCATACTGTTACATTGTATAATGATACTCACTGATATGTACCAATCTGTGATCGATCAACACAATATGATATTCCTTTCACGAGATAACCTCATTTCAAAGTATACTAACCCAACATGAGGGCCCATATTAAAATTAACATTATGGTTTAAAAATAATCTAGTCTACAAGGCTCCCGTCAGTAATAGTGTAGAGAAAGGTCATTATACGAAATTTTACTCTTGCAAGAAGAGAACTTTCTGTGACTCCAAAACTAGTCATTTAAGTTACAAAGAAGCAACATTATTTTGGCACCAAAGCTAACAAACTAAATATTCTACCTACTTATTAACCAACAAAGCATTATTTCAAGCATAGTTTGACATTTCAAGACCAATATGGGTATGATACTTGTCAATGTATCAATACACAATATGTTGGCACATGTCATGATTCTTTTTCAAGATTTGAATATAT
This sequence comes from Musa itinerans, assembly GCA_001649415.1. Classification (NCBI taxonomy): domain Eukaryota; kingdom Viridiplantae; phylum Streptophyta; class Magnoliopsida; order Zingiberales; family Musaceae; genus Musa; species Musa itinerans. The sequence continues at coordinate 81,016 of LVTN01000662.1, read as the reverse complement.
GGTGTCAGGAGGCATGTGCCATCAACTTGACAAGCCACCGAACAAATACAAAACACAGAACCATGGTTTCAAGTTACTATTAATATATCACTAAACTCAAATTATATGAATATGCCCATTCTGTATCTTCCCATGTGGTACTATTAAAAATTTAAAATATTAGTCCCCCACTCTAACACATTAGTCTATTCCACATTGAAAGATGAAGTAAGATTGTTAGTGACCTGATTATTGTATTCCTAAGTCTAAAGAAAAATAAGCCATGTTATTTTAGTCTAATTGCTTGGATCTTGATAAGCAGTTTTTAGATAACATTATAAGCTCCCACATGTCAGCTATATATTATGACCTGCTGCATGGTTGGGACTTATAGATTATATGTCATACCTTGATGACAAGGAATGAATAAATTGATTGGTACATACAACTTGATTAATCTACTATCAATAATTTGGATTGTGAACATGTTAAACAATGTTGGTTAAGAACTGTTCAACAGAGCTGGTAGGTCACTTGAGCTTGTGAGACAAACCCAAAAAATAACTACTTCTAAATTAGACAGCTTAACCTTGTCCAAATTGTTATTACTGCATTAAGTGCTAGATAGCTATATAAAGAATTAAGGTTAAGGGTTGCCTCCCACCTGAACTTCACTTACTCCATTATAATGCTTATGTCAAATTCCCTCGAGAAGCTAATAAAACTAATAAATTGAAAACATTTGGAAATACTGTAGTAGCCATTCATGCTTCCGTGTATGTTTATCAATAAAGAAAGTAGAAAAACCAGTTCATAGAAAAATGCACAACAGGTAATTGCACATGCAATAAACAAGCTATAACATTTGCAAACAAAAAGTAATATTTGGATAAATTGTATTCATCCTCCAACATACCATGTACATTCAGCAGCAAAAAGATGACAACGAAGAGCCAAAGATACCAACTACATGAAAGCAAGTTCACGATGAGTCAACAAACAATGTAAACAAAGAAATGAAGTTTAACAACAAAGATCTACCTTATGCCAACAACTTTCTTAAAATCATCCTCAAGAGCACGCATCATATACTTGTGGAAATCATATGCTTTATTTGAAGAGTGTCTCTGGAATTTTTCATTCATTGTACAGGTGGTACATAGGCCATATTTTGTAATAAAAACAGTAAATTTACTGATAATGCCTATAATATAAACCTCACCATGACGAATCCTGCCCTTAATGCTCTGTAATCTGATTTTGACACTGAAGAATAAAACTGCTTGAAGAATGATATCTACAACCACATATGACATAAAGAGCTATTTATCAAGGAAACCTAAGATTTATGAGAAGATTTAGAAGCTCAACTTCTACAAGAAAGAAACAATCTGTCTCAGTGACAACCTCAAAAAGGCTTATGATTTCTCAAATATTTGTGTGTGAAAAACACGGTCAAGGTAGAAGATTACATAAATGAAAATTGCAATGCTTTTAGTCTGAGTCACTTGATTTTAGTCAGAGGTCTTATTTAACTAAAGAAAGTTGAATCTACAGAATTTGTATGTTAGGGTATAACAGAAGGCCAAAAGAGGGCATGCAGAATGAGTACATATACTAAGTTTGCATTTCCAATAGATTTCAGTCCATTTCAGGACAATGAACATCAGAATCTAGTCATAACAGCAAGGTTTCTTTTTATTATCAGATATCAGGTGGCATTACTGAAAGTGACCAATGCCTTGTTTTCAGTAAGATCATAATCAAGCAATATACTCACGGTGACCAATACCTTGTTTTCAATAAAATCTTAATCAAGCAATAGCTAGACCAATAAGTTTTGATAAGTTCTGATAAGTTTCCTTCCCTTTAAACTGATGATCAGTCCGACACAACAATGATAAGCCAGTTTGCTGTCCATGACCAAGAAATATTTAGTGTAGAAATGGCTGGATAACATTTTTATATACTTAATTTTAGCGTGTTTAAGACAAGGTTCAAAAATTTGGATCAGGATTGAGATTGAATGTCCAAATAAAAATTAGGATCAGTTCAGATCAGCCTAATTAGATGATCCATATTGGAGGATCATAGTTAACAAAAATAAAATAAATAAGAAATAAAAATTGTAAATAATTAAAATTAATTATTATAAAATTATTAAAATAAACTAAAGAGAAACACATGAAACAACAACCTAGGCCAAAGGGCAAATGGATTCAACAAAACAAGTCTAAGATAAAATAAATTTCCTAAAAAAGGTACATGACAACTTATGTGAAGTAATTAAAAAAATATAAAAATAAATATAAGGACAAAAAACTAAGTGAATAGATATGATAAACCATAGATCAAAAAGGTACCAGTTCAATTGATTGAAACTTTAAAGATCTACAAATTATAACTTTATAGATATGATTTGATATCTCATTTGAGTATCCATCATGATTTGAAATTGGTCTCATGCTTATCATAGCTTAGCCCACACCTGGTGTGGGACTAATTGGACTGGGGTGATACCCAATGTGTTCCGATCATTCTCATGAATCCATTTCAAAATGTTGGCATTATTGGACTAAATCTATTTCACTATATTGACTCCTTTTCAAGTTTATTTGGATTTCTTAACCTGCATCCAGATTTCTTGTCATGCATTGATTTCAGATATCTCTTCAGTAGGATTCCGTAAGCACCTATACTTTCTTTTATGACACATCTTAAAGTTAAGTAACATTAGAAGAAAAATGACTATAGAAAGGCCTAAGAAACAAGGGAATTCATATTCCAGTAACTAGACTAAAGGAAGAAGGGTACTTGCCATGTTTACACATTCCACGGCCATGCATTACATGTATAAAGTTTGGGGGCAATATCACGCAATGGTTGTCATTGGAGATGAGATCAATACAAAAAAATGTATGTTTCAGCAATTAAAACCATTTATGAGATCATCTAAACCATTCCTAAAGCCTCATTAGCAAAGATAATATTCATAATTTACCATCCAGCTCACAACAACCAGCTGTTGCCAAAAACCCAAGGTTCGCTCCATGACAAATTCGTGGTGATGATTATGTGTTTGCACATCTTGCTCAGTAGCTGGTAAAGCAAACAGAATTTATGAAGATTTTTTCATTATCAAATATTTATGAAAATATAAATGAGGAGAAAAAAGAGCAGATTACGTTCATGTTTCTTGTTATCATATTCCTTGTCATTGTGTTCCTTTTCATTTTGCTCTATTTTACTTCCATTTTGCTCGTTGAAAATTTCTGCCTGAATTGCATTCTCCCAATGTTTCCATTTTCTAATCTGTAAAAGATGGCAAAATGAAAATTGAGTCACCAGGAACACCAAATATGCTCGTATATAGAAAGATATGACAGGTAGCTTGCCTTAGCTCCTCCCAGTACCATTGTAGAAGCAGAGAACACGACATGGACAACGGCAAGCACAAAGATGAAGATGTGCAGTTGATGCAATGCTTCAAGGGATAACAATGGAACCTTGCCCTGATATTAAACAAAACAAATTACCTTAACTTAGTTAGTTGTCGTTTTAAGAACAGGAGATAAACCACAAAAAACAAACATCAAAATAATTTCTCCATTAAAAGTGAACTCATAGTCAGACCAACAACACCTTTTTACCTCTATCAAAGTGCTAAAAGATCTTCTGTTAAGAAACATCAGTTGTGCATGAGGTAGGAAATGTGCAGGGTCAATGTAATAACTTACCCGACCAAATGAAAAGCACATTTGTGACTTGAACCTCAACATCCAACTCACAAAAAAGCAACAATACTATGGTGCTAAGACACCCTATTAATATCTTGAAATTTGGATCACAGAAGATACTAGAAGAGGCAACTCAGTTCACAAAGCATCCTGGAGAAATCAATGGGTAAAACCTTAGCCCTACAAGCAGAGGGGATGTTTCCACAACTCAGAAAAACTTCTGCACAGAATTATTTGTTCACTGATTTCTTTTATTAGGACCTAGCATTAGGAGTTCATACAACAACCTGCCAATATGGTTCAGACATATTCTTCTGTTTAGTGCACACCATCATTTGCTGTACTCAGAATAATGCACTATTTAATATGTAATTGGTAAAATAGTAATGCTTCAGGTAATTTGACTTGTTAGACATCAGGAAATAAGCTTGGAGAATGGATGGATTAAACCGTTCTTTTCCTTCTCTCATTCGTAAGATGTGTCCACAATAAAACCAATCTTTGTCTTTCTCTATACGATTCTAAAAGGTCTTCCATTTAAATGAAAATAAGGTAATACCTTACTCAAGCAGAAGCCAGAACTGGAACCACTGGACAATAGCCTCCGTTTGTTCCACCGATGTCCATAATAGAAGCCCATACCATGATAGATTTCTTGCACTGAGGTAGATTTCTCCACCTTGCACGGAAGCATATAAGACGAAACACTTTTTGGGATACATATGTTGCTAATAAGACTTTGAAAGACAGTTAACAGAAGGGAGATAAATCCAAGAAGCATTAATTCTGTGTCAAGAAATGACACTGTCAGAAACTCATTAAACAAACAAAGAAAGAAGACACAAGTAGATTTGCATTAATAATGATCAAATAATGACCAGCAGAAATGACAAAAATATAAAATTTGGATAAATAATTTACAATGAACTAAACAATAAATTTAAATTGATTGCCACCTGAATTTTGGTGGTTAATTTAACACTATAAACTAAACAAAAGAGCATAAATGAAAATTTGTAGTTGGCCATTCATGCATTGTGAAATGAGCAAAAAGAAAAAGATAAAACTGGAGGGAAAACAATAAAAATAACAAACTAACCAAATGTTTAGGCCAAATAAACATATGAAACTGAAGGGAAAACATTGTTTTCCTTGCTCCTGTCTGGTTTAAATTGTAGAAATCAATGAAAGCATACAATGAACATTATCTCAGCTACAGAGGTCTAATGCCTTGAATAAGAAGATAGTCAAAAACAACAAAACAAAAAAGCAAAAATTCATTCTTTTCTAATGGAAAAATGATAAGCTTATCACATATATTTATCAAATGTTTAAGCAACTTTCATTCCAAACAATGATGAAAGCTACAAAGTAACCAGTGATAATAATTATAAAAAAATGTAAGTAATGAAAGAATATAACCATCCATTATTGTGGCATACAAATCAGCAACAAAACAATCAAATAAAGCAGACTTGCAAAGAAATTGATAGTATCCTACATAACCTTCTTTCAACTTCTGCAAGGCCCGGTTAAGCGCATCCTGCTTTTTCTTCAACAATATCTGGAAATCAGCCCAAAAAAGAATAAGTCGTATATGAAAACATATAAGAAAAGAAAGCAATCAGCAAACAAACCACAATCATGCTTATTACAATGCACACGGTCTTTGTACTTGGCTAGGTAATACATTTGGGCACAACATGGCATAACTTAGAGCTTCAAGTTGTAATCTGAATTCAAAATGATATGAAGGCAAATACAAGATATAATTTGTTTGTAAAGACATGCATTGAAAAACTATCTGATATTTTCTTCTTGTTCTGCAAGTCAGGACTGAACAATGAGTTACTGATGATATTACATTATTACCTATATTATTGATAAATCAGAAAATATTTCCATCAGCTATTATCCTTTTGAGTATAGCAACAAGAAGGGCTGACGAATAGACACCGAAAATGTATCATCATAGTAATTTTAAAAACGTTAACAGATATGAACTTATACTTGTGACAAAAGATATAACCATATGCAGTAGAAATTGGTACTGCTACATACTAAATTTTAGTCAATCATTATGTGTCTGACACAACTTGTCAAAATATATATTCAAAGCTCTAGGTACAGAATAATAATTATGTTCAAAGAAGAATTATTACAGCACTTATACACATCAATTGTATCTCTTGCAATAGCAAGTCTGAAAGTAAGCATTAGAGCAAAGAGAATGACATAAACCAGATAGTATAACATATTCAAAGAGAAGATTAAACAGATTGAAATTTCCAGTTAAGTTCTACAGAATTTCAGAAAGAATTAACATGGATACAGAGAAAGAGATGGACCTAGACGATATAACATTTTGACATATTCTGTACATAATTCATATTTATTGACAAAAAAAAGATCAAAAGAAAAGATAATAAGATTTAATATGTAAATAGAAGCAAATGGTGAAATAATAGACAATGACTACAAAGTTCACCACTAGGATTAGCAGTACATAGCATGATTAGCTTACCATTCATTACTTGCTTTTGAATTAGTCATGCATAATTTAGGGATAACTTTTTAACTTCACATGTAGTTAATTCGTCTCTAATAATTTTGAATTGAGTTGCTTGAAGAAGAAAATGCGAGAAACATTAACTGCGAAGAGAAGCATATGGTTCATCAGAATGATATTTAATAGCTCATAAAATTTCATATGCATTAACACAAAATGAAGCATTCAAACGACTAGGCATGGTTATAAGATGACCTGTATCTATAGAAAGAATTCCGATCAAAGATTACAGACTGAAAAAAAGAAGACATGAACAGAACATATTTATAAATAAATTCAGAGTCGTAATATCCAACCAACTTTCAGCCACAGCTAACGCAAGGAAAAATCTAAACAATGAACATTCCATGTTTACACTTAAATTTGATACCTCAAGGACCTAGGACATTTGAGTTTTACAAGGAAAAGGCTGTCAAATAAGTTAAATTATAAAAATTCTTTATTGAAAAATTAGTGTTACTAATCTATAGCTATTATGATTTTTAAAACAAACAGCAAGATACTTATACTATATCAAGAATGAGAATTACCGAGGGCGTCAGTAGTCTTTAAGAGAAAAGACCAAATGGTGAGTGGAAAATATTTGATAAGACGACATCTTGGTAACCTTTAGCACAATTCAACAAAAAGGGAATCTTGCCCACAAGAAATTGAACCCAAGTAGCGGAGTTCATCCAATACGCATCAGCAATAAGATCAAGAACCAACGATCAAAAAAAGGAAATGGTACAGTTGGTTCAAAGGTCGTGCCTTTCCCAGGCAATGCAGCGATCTTTCTGCGGTGAGGGAGATGATGATAATGACGCTGCATACCGTCGCCACCACCCAAGTTGGGGTGTACTCGAGGGTCTCGGAAGGAGCATCGGCAGCCATTGCCGGCAGCTCTTGTCGATCCCACCACCACCACTACTTCCTTCCCGTCCCATTGTCTAAAGGCCGAGATTTTATTGGGGACAGAGGAGGAGAGGAGATTGATATCCAGCACGAGAAGGAAGGAATCTCTGGTTTCAGGCAGGAATAAAGGAAAGCGGAGGAGTGTAAGGCAATGGGGAAGGGTTTCTTTGGTTTTACGTATGGGATACAGACAAAGGACTCTTTTTCCTCCGCTTCTTCCGTGGAGGAGACGAGGAGGCGGCTCTTGGAGAGACGGATCATGGAATGGATGAACGGGTGTTCAAACAGCCAAATAAAATCACAGAAAGAAAAGAAATTGGCAGAGGAAGTGAAGAACAGTGGAAGTAAGCATTCAAGAGAAAGAGAGAAGAGGTTGGAAGGTGAATAGGGACAGATGACTGCAATTTCCAAAGAATCGAAGGTCGCTATGCTACAAAATGACAAAAAACATAAACATTTGCGTATTTTTCCTAAAACTTTTTAGATCACTTAAACTTATAAACTTCAAAATCAAGAGAAATCATAATGACCCGCGCAAATTCATCATAATATTATTTATCCCTAAAATAATGAACAAGATGAGATTAATGTTATCCCCCATCATGTCATTTGTTAACTTCCTCAAGGAAAATTTCATGCTATTTTCCAGAGTCTTTATTTTATTTTGTATTATTTACTACATTAACTTTCGTAGTCGTTCTTCAATTTGCAAGAGCAGATTTTAACTCTTACCGGTAAAGTTGCACCGATGGCACAACTTGACCCAAAAGAAAGTTCAGAGCACACGACTGCTTCCTTCCACGCTTTTGCTAGCGTGGATTACTTGTAGATATGAGATGGGCGTTGCCATTTTGCCAAATGAGCAAACATGCCTGCTGCCCGGGCCACTCTGAAGAGGGTGATCCAAGTGAAGCATATCGACGAGCATCTGGTGGGCTCCGTGCGGCGAGCAGCATGGAAAAAACCCCACCCCAAACACGGCTGCTGGAGACGGGAGAGAGCTTAACTGTGAGCGGGTTAGGCTCTCTTGTTCGTGCCTCCTCCGGTTGATGCCCTGTTGTCGGTACTGCCGCGCCATGATCCAGTGGAGGTGCGCCGCCATCCCCACCGTTATCTCGTCCGGAGGAGGACAGGCGCTGCTGCTGCTACTTGGGGTGGATCGAATCGCCCGTCCAGCCTTCCCAGGGGTATGTGGCGTGAGAGAGCACGTGAGCCGTGGAAGATTCCATCGGCGATTCGGCCCGTTTGAAACCCCTAAAAGGTCCTTCCAGTAGGTCCGGCCCCAACCCGCTCCACATTACTAATTGCAAGATGTGGTATATAAACCTACCTCTGTCTTCCACAGAATACATATAAGAGAACACAACAAAAAGTTGAGTTTCCTACAGATCTTACACGGAGCTGATATATAGAAGATGGTATTCAGCTTTGACAATGATGACTACCACTGGAGCTTCATCATCATATATGTTGCTCGATAAATCACTTCCAGAACAAGTTCATAGTTCAAGATAGTTCAGCTAACCTGAATAACGAACAAAAGGTCACAATATTAAGTAGCAGATCAACAACAATGTATGCAAGTTTAATGGTGGACCAAGGAGGGTGCAGCATATGCCTCTTGCTCATTGCACCAAAAAAAAAGAGTGAAAACAATGCCAAACTAATAGGTCATACTCTTGTTTTAAGATCGGCAGCAACAGCTTTCCTCTTCAGCTTATTTGGGGGTTCTGAATTTGTTGCAGACTTCATTTCCATGTTCTTGCCTAAGCTTACTTTATCTGGCTGATCACTTGCTTCATCCTGCTCAGCATTTCTGGATTTGGTTTCCCGGTCACCTTCAGCAGCTTTCAAACCCAAATTCAAGTCAAAATTAGTTCGGTTGCTATACTCTGCTGCAACTTGGTCCTTGTCTGAAGCCTGGAACATGATACAATTCTTTTAAGAGTTCATTCTCATTTTAGGAAACCTGAAGACATAAATATCCTTGGTGTGTATATTTCAGAAAGAATAATAATTGGAACAATTCTGCAGCAAATGAAAAGAAGCATTACAAATGCATCAGTCCAAATGAATGGGACAATTTCCTAGTACAAGTTCATTTTCGAACAGGAAAAAGAGCCACAATATTCCATGAAAAATAGGGTGCATTGTTGAGTTTGTTTATAGCAACTTAAGGCTGGTTTGAGTTAGTGCAAGATGACAATAGACGAAATGCAGCCAAATGTTGAGCTAACCGTATACAGAACCTTATGAGAACCACCATCTCCAATGCACCAACATAGTTGGTGGCCAACTTTGCACAACAATACAATCCTACATGAGCTCAGATGCAGTCTTGAAGTTAACTTAATCAGGCTAGTCAAGCCAAATTTCTAATCTTCTCTAAAAGGCTACATTATCCATTGTATTTGACCATCCAAAAATTAAACCAGCTCCAGCTCACATATCCATTCCCCACATGACAAGATGAATTTCTATAGCATCAATTATTGGTGGAACTAACATGAAAAGGTGTACATTTATGTAATCAATGGTCCACAAAGGCTTGCTGCTTCAAGTGGTTTTAAGATCTAGTATATTACTAAAATGATCATACTCTGTACTTATTTTCCATCTGCCTTAATAAGCTTATCAGTCCAGTCATGTATGATGCAAATAATCCAAGAATGAAGCAGAAAATAAATGACAAGAGACACATATTGTCACCTGGGCTTCTTCCACTGCAATGTTATTCATGTCAGGTTTTGTATCAGAAGAATCAATCTGGTTAGGCTGCAAAGAAGGATCAGCTTCAACAGGTTTATTCTCATCATCAAGCTTTTCAGCAGCTTCTTGTTTTTGTTCTTCAATTACCGAGATCTGCATGGTTCACAAAATCTTACAACCATCAACTAATGAGCATATACTAGAATACATACATATTGCATAGCAAAGTTTACACTCTTCCAGTATTAATATAGACAATAAATAATACCTCAAGGAAAATGTTTGTACATGATGATTATGCAACAAAATGTGATTTATTCCAATAAACAAAGATAAGAAAGCGATAAGATGTTAACATCTCTAGGTGGTTAGAAGTAAGGTTTTTAATTTTGATGTGTATCGCTCGAAATGGGCGGTATGTACCGGTCCGAGAACCTCTCGGCATGCGGACCGCCCACTACCGGGTGGTACCAAAGTTTTTGATACCGAGGGTGATGCAGAATGGGGGGGTAAAGTAGAATAGATTTCGAAAGAAAACTGATGGTACAGTTTTTCGGATAGAAAATGCAGAAAAGATTTTGAAAGAAAAACCGACAGTAGAGTTGTGTTTGCTGGAATGAGTCTTTCGGATAGAAAAGTCACAGTAGACAAGAAACAAACTCTCGAAGAAAAGTCGCAGTACAGTTGTATTTGCTGGAATGAGTGTTTTGAATAGAAAAGGCACGAACTCATGATAAAACTTAAATAAGATCGAAAAATAGCTCACCACCAAGTTAAAATCACAAAGGGATACAGAAAGTTCACCACCCCAAGGATTATAAATGAGGATACAGAACTGAAAACAAAACACTCACCACTCAAGGACGCATCCAAGAGATACAAAGTTTAAGGGAGTACTCCAAGAGAGCTTCTGCCGAAATATCATCAATTTCTAAAGTTGTTTCTAAGCCCTAAACACCCAAAATAAATACTAATGCATAAAACAACCCTTCGGAAATTTAGAAATTAAGTGTTTTACAACTGCTAACCAACTCCTTTAAAGCATTCCTTGGTCATGAAGAAAAGCACCTTGAAACAGTTTTAACTTTGTGCAGGGAATATGCTGATGAGCTGTCATATTTAAGTGGGCTGAGTTGAAGACTATGAGGCAACATTGTTGGCTGAAAAAAATACCATAGCATCAACAAGGTCCATATGAGCAGATTGTAGCAAATTAGACACTCTCATGTCAATCTCCCCTGGTTGAAAAAGACTTATCCTCAAGTCCTTATTTGTTTCGTCAACATGATTGTGAAAATGACTTAAATCAGCAACATTAAGTGTTAAGGACACTCCGTAATCTTCAGGTAGCTCAATTTTATAAGTGTTTTTGCCAATTCTCTTAAGCACTTTGAATGGACCATCAGCCTTTGGTTTCAATTTTCCAAATTTGCCCAAGGGAAACCTCTCCTTCCTTAGATGAATCCAGACCAAATCACTAACATTAAACTCCATATGTTTTCTGTGTTTATTGGCAGCTTCTATGTACCTCTCATTTTGTTTTTCTATATTTGTTTTAACACTCTCATGTAGCTTCTTTATCTGCTTTACTCTCTCATCAGCATCTTTACTAAATTGCTTAGTTGTTGAATGAGGGACGAAGTCCAAAGGAGTAGCAAGATTAGCACCACAAACAACCTCAAAATGACTCTTACCAATACTATAATGCATAGAACGATTGTAGACAAACTCAATTTGTAGAAGAATGAGATCCCACTGCTTAATATTCTTGCCAATATAGCTTCTAAGCAAATTTCCCAAGCTTCTATTTGTTACATCAGTTTGTCTATCGATTTGTGGATGATGCGAGCTACTGAAATTCAAAGAAGTACCCAGCTTTCTCCAAAGAGTTCTCCAAAAATGACTAAGAAATTTTGAATCTCGATCAGACATCATAGTTCTTGGAATACCATGTAATTTAATAATCTCCTTAAAATACAAATCAACAATATGAGATGCATCATTCAATTTATTGCAAGGAACAAAGTGAGATATTTTTGAAAATCTGTCAACAACAACCATGATAGAATCCTTGTTCCTTTGAGTTCTTGGCAATCCCAAAATGAAATCAAGACTCACATCCTCCCATGGAGCATTTGGCATAGGTAATGGAGTATACAATCCAGAATTTTGACTTCTTGTTTTTGCCAAATGACACACTCAGCATTGCTTTACATATCTCTCCACATCTCTAAACATCTTAGGCCAATAGAAGTTTGATTGAACAAGAGCTAGAGTCTTGTCTCAACCAAAATGTCCACCCAAAATACTACCGTGAGCTTCAACTAGAATTACTTGTCTCAAAGAATAAGATGAAACACATAAAGCATTAGCTCGAAAAAGAAAACCATCAAAGATAGAAATTTGTTGAAAGGAACCCGATTTGCAATTCTGTCATATTGAGTTAAAATCTATATCATTCTTATAGAAATCTTTGAATGTTTCAAATCGAATCACTTTGACTTCCATTACTGATAATAAAGAATGTTTTCTGCTCAATGCGTCAGCAACTATATTTTGAACACTAGATTTGTACTTAATTATAAAGTTATAAGATGTCAAAAACTCCACCCAAGCTGCATGCCTCTTGTTTAGCTTGTGCTGGTGATTAATGAACTTTAATGTCTTATGATCTAAATATATGACAAATGGCTTGGCAAGAAGATATTGACTCTAATGAGATAAAGCTCGATAAATGGTATAAAACTCATTGTCATAGGTAGAATATTTCTTTTTTGTATCATTCAGCTTTTCACTAAAAAATGCAATAGGCTTTCCGTCTTTACTCAAAAGAGCACCAATTCCTACATTAGATGCATCACATTCAACCTCAAACATATTGTCAAAATTTGGTAGAACTAAGATAGGAGCTTCGATCACCTTTCTTTTTAAAAGCTCAAAAGCATCATTAGCCTCACTAGTCCATTTGAATTTATCACATTTCAAACATTCGATGATTGGAGCGATAATAGAGTTGAAACCCTTGATAAATCTTCTATAAAAGGAAGTTAAGCCATGGAAACTCCTCACCTCATGCAATGAAGCAGGTGTTGGCCAATTGAGAATAGCTTCTACCTTACTTTGATCCATCATGATTCCATCTTTTGAAACAACATACCCCAAAAACACAACACTAGAAGTAAAGAAATCACACTTCTTTATATTAGCATAAAGCTTTTGCTACCTCAAAATAAGAAAGATCTCTTTCAGATGATTCATATGCTCCTCTTCGCTCTTGCTGTACACCAATATATCGTCAAAGTAAACTACAACAAATATTCCAATGCATAGCTTAAGTATGTGATTCATAAATCTCATAAAAGTGCTATGAGCATTAGATAGCCCAAATGGCATAACCAACCATTCATATAAGCCTTCTCTAGTTTTAAATATTGTTTTCCACTCATCTCCGGGCCTCATTCTTATTTGGTGATAGCCACTCCTTAAATCAATTTTAGAGAAAATATAAGCACCACACAATTGATCAAGTAAATCATCTAACCTTGGAATAGGAAAACGATAGTCCACTGTGATTTTGTTGATGATGCGACTGTCCACATACATTCTCCAAGAACCATCCTTCTTAGGCACCAACAAGGCTAGAACTGCACAAGGACTCATGCTCTCCTGAATCAATCCCTTTTCCATCAACTCGTCCACTTGTCTTTGAAGTTCTCCATGCTCCTTGGGACTCATTCTGTAGGCTGCCTTGTTAGGTAGAATAGCCCCCTGAAATAAGATCAATATGATGTTGGATGTCTCTCAAAAGTGAAAGGCCATGTGGAATCTCTTCAGGTATAACATCTTTAAACTCCTCCAGGATTTGTTTCATGATTGCTAGTGTCTCCTTGTGTTGTTCATTCTCCTCTACTATTACTAGAGCCATAACATGACCACCCTTGTCTAATTCACCTTTGCATTCACCATAGGACATAAAAGCGCTAACTTCCTTCTTTGATGCACTGATTTCGGAAGGTTGTAATGGAGCTAAGATAATCTTCTTTTCATTCACCTTAAAATAATAAGTATGTTTGTAGCTGTCATAAAACACCCTTCTATCATAATATCAAGGTCTTCCCAACAACAAATGACAAGCGTCCATAGGAGCAACATCGCACCATACTTCGTCTTTATAATATTTGCCAATAGAAAACGAAACTAAACATCTTTTAGTTACCTTGATGTCATTTTCTTTTTGCAACCAACATAATTGGTACGGATGCGGATGAGGGATTGTGTCCAACTTTAGCTTCTGCACCATCTCCATAGATACCATATTCTCAAAGCTGCCGCTGTCGATGATCACCAAGCACACCTTGCCAAGAGAAGTGCATTTAGTGTGAAACACGTTTTTTCTCACCCAACTTTCATCCTCGGCCACATAAGACACTTGTAAGCTATGTTGCAATACAATAGACAAACCATGATCTGCATAAGTAACCTCTTCCTCATCTTCATCATATTTTGGTTCGTCGTCGGCTTCATCTACTCCTCCATCACTATGATCTTTAACCAAAGTAACAATCCTCCTATTTGGACAATCTGAAGTAATATGCCCAAAAACCATGACATTTGAAGCATTTTCGGCCACTTGGGGTAGAAGAATTAGGTGTTTTTTTGCTGCTAGCAGATTCTTCACCCTTTTCTTGCACCTTCGATATCACCTTGCTTTGGACAATAGGCTTGGAACTTCCTCCTTTTGTAGAGCCTTCTTTTGAACCGTACCAAGAACTCTTTTCAAACTTCTGTTGCTTTTCAACTTTTAATGCCAGCTTGCTCACATCATTTAAAGACCAATATGGCTGTAGTTGAACAACTTTAACAATCTCATACTTCAGACCTCCTAAGAATCTTGCAATGGTTTGCTCTTCTAATTCCACAAACTCTCCTTTTAACATTAGATTATCGAATGCTATGTACTCTTCCACACTAAGATCTTTTTGTTTAAAACCATGGATTTTGAGAAATATCTCTTGTCGATAATTGTCAGGTAAATATTTTCTCTTCATCTCCCTTTTCATTTTTTCCCATGTCACAATCTTACTCTTCCACTCACGTTCTCTTTGTTTCTTCAGATTTTCCCACCAAAAAGATGCACTCCGTCTAAGTTTAAGTGCCACAAGTTTTACCTTCTTTTGTTCTGGTAGTTCATGAAAATCAAAAATTCTTTCCACTGTATTAAGCCAATCAATAAAGTCATCAACATTAATTTTACCTTCAAACTCTAGAATATCCAATCTTGGGTTGTATTTGTTCTGCCACTCATCTTGGACTCCATGTCTTGCCCGAAATCTTCTCGACTCCCTTGGATGAGGAGGTCTATCATCATCAAAAGTAAATTCATGGACATCATTTTCATGCTGGTTGTGTTTACTTTGAAGTCCTTCGATTATTTCAATTTTTTCTTGTAGACTACGCAGCAATCTGTAGCTGCAGCCTCAATGACTCAGCATCATCTTCATGGCAACTACCTTCACCAACTATATCTTTTCCATTCCGCCTTGTCATGATCTTTAACCTTTAGCTCTGATACCAAACTGATACCGGGGGGTGATGTAGAATCGGGGGGGTAAAGTAGAATAGATTTCGAAAGAAAACTGATGGTACAATTTTTTGGATAGAAAATGCAGAATAGATTTTGAAAGAAAAACCGACAGTAGAGCTGTGTTTGTTAGAATGAGTATTTCGGATAGAAAAGTCACAATAGACAAGAAAGGAACTCTCGAAGAAAAGTCGCAGTACAATTGTATTTGCTGGAATGAGTGTTTTGAATAGAAAAGGCATAAACTCACGATAAAACTTAAATAAGATCAAAAAATAACTCACCACCAAGTTAAAATCACAAAGGAATACAGAAAGTTCACCACCCCAAGGATTATAAACGAGGATACAGAACTGAAAACAAAACACTCACCACTCAAAGACGCATCCAAGAAATACAGAGTTTAAGGGAGTACTCCAAGAGAGCTTCTACCAAAATATCATCAATTTCTAAAGTTATTTCTAAGCCCTAAACATCAAAATAAATACTAGTGCATGAAACAACCCCTCGTGCATAAGGAATTTCGAAATTAAGTGTTTTACAACTGCTAACCAATTCCTTTAAAGCATTCCTTGATCATGAAGAAAAGCACCTTGAAACAGCTTTAACTTTGTGCAGGGAATATGCTGATGAGTTGTCATATTTGAGTGGGTTGAGTTGAAGACTATGAGGCAACATTATAGGCTGAAAAAAATACCATAGCATCAGCAAGGTCCATATAAGCAGATTGTAGCAAATTAAGCACTCCCGTGTCAGTTTTGACCCCGTATTGGGCGATACAGTGCTGTATCGGACAATAAAGGTCGAAATCCAACTATTACCAACCTGTACCGGGCGATAACGATCGATTTCAGCTATTAACAATTTGTACCGATATGTCCTGTTTTAAGCGTACAAGTATAGGTACGACCTGTACCTATACCGTCAGTACACTTCAGTACGTACCATACCGAGCAAGGCTCGGTACATCGATATGGACTGAAATTACAAACCTTGGTTAGAAGCATGTATAGATATGTTACAAAAAGAAAAGAAAAGATATATATTCGTGTTTTGTAGATCATAGACATAATTGTAGCATCATATTCAAGGTGCACATAACAGTTGGACCCTGACATGTTAACTGTAAGCATAATGGTGTCAATGGTAGTATTAGTTATATAATCAGAACACCAGTAGTAGATTTAGATTTCTTCATACATTCATTAAGAAAAAAAACTATCAACATAGATCAATTAGTTTTCTTCTTTTTACCAAACAATATTGTTTACAATAACTGGTAAAGTTTGAATAAGTATATGTAAGAGGTTAAAAAGGAGGAAAAAACCCAATAAGTTAAACAAGGAAATCAAATTATTTAGAGAATTTAACAAGTTCTATGGTTTTGAAAACCTCTAATATACTTTGAAGCAAGGTTTGTAATTTCGTACTGTACCGGTGTTTCGAGTTCAGTTTGGTACGATATAGTATAAGTATATCGAGCGATACATTTCGGTATACCGCTCGGTATATATATAAAAATAAATAAATAAAACGATAGCTCTGCCCGCGTAAGGAGGAGGTTCCTTCCTTCCCTGTGCGAAAAAAAAAAGGGGGAAAGGCGACGTCGCTCGATTTCCCCGCGGAAAAAAAAAAGAAAGGGAAAGGCGACGTCGTCAAGACGATGTCGCCTCGGTTTCCCCACGCAAAAAGAAAGAAAAGGGAAAGGCAACGTCGCTCGGTTTCCTCCGCACAAAAAAAAAGGGGGGAAAGGCGACGTCGCCTCGGCAACGTCGCTTGGTTTCCCTGCACGAAAAAAAAAAAAAGGTGTTGCCTCGCTCAGTTTCTTCTATTAGGACGAAGAAATCACTTCTCCCCACGACGTTGCCGAGGCTTTGTTGTCGCGCCGGATCTCTAGGTTTTCTTTTTTCTTCTTCCTCTTCTTTCTTCTCCCTCTTCTTTCTTCTCCGTCACCGACCGATTTAGGAATGGAAACATTCGCAATCGATGTTACCACCCGGTAGCAGACGAACCGGTATATACCACCCGGTACGGGCGGTATTATTCGAAATTAAAAAACTTGCTTTGAAGTTTGAACTCCAAAAACAAGACGAAGCATATCTATCTGATCTCTCAAACAAAAGCCAATAACTACATCAAATTCCGCAATGAATCAATTATATTTGAAAAAAATAGAAAGAAACATTTAACATACTGCAAAAATAGGACAAATTGAACAGATTTGATTGGAAATGGATAAACTATTTCTTTTTAAGTAAGAAGAAGTCTACAACATCATAATTAACATCCAAAAACTCTGAGAAGCAGAATCCATTAATGTTATTTCAAGCATTATTTCCCCTCTAGTAGTTCTACAAACAATTTCCTACAGCATCTTCTAAACTTAATTGACACTTAACATGGGATGGAAGAAACAACGATGAGATAATCTTACAACCATAACAATATAGACCATGGTATTTCCACAAATTTCTTACCTTGGAAAAAAAACAATACGTAAATAATTTGGACTCGGGTAGTCATCATATAAACACATAAACAGATAAAACTTCAGATATTGACAAACTCTTTATTAATTATTGCTATCCACTGATGAAACTTCGAAATTATATGGTTATAATATGAAAGCATAATCAGACAAAGAATGGAAGTTGAAACAAGAGATGTAGAAGCTTGCTACCTCATGCAGCCAACTTTAGACTGGGAAGTCTAAGCTGATATAATTCCATAGATAAAACCCCTTCGATCACGTGGCCACAAGGTGTAGATTCCTTAAAAGTCCTATCATCATTTAAGATCTAGCAAATAGTTCACCACATCGATAAAAAGTAGGGTAATTGCTGGACAGTGTGTGTGTCTGTTTGTTTTCTTGTTAGTTTGTTTTTTCCAGTATCTTAAGAGACCAAAAAGTGAGTGATGCAGGAGCTATCCACAATGAGAAAATACATTTAGTAGGAAAGAATTGGATGTTGACACATTGCCCAGGAAACAAAAGTATTAATACTGCTTAACATGCTGATCTGAGGCTTAGAGATCTAAACTGCATGCCAGATATTGATTAACGATCTTTCTCAATCCAATAGCATGCATAGCTAGTCATTTGTTGGAACTCAAGAAACTATGGAAAGTTGCTCCTTGGTTGCACCAGCTTAAAAAACAATCCAATAGAAATATTAGTTTTACATGCCAACTATATCTTTGGCTTCTGTAAATCTCTGTACTGTCAACTCTTCCCTTATCTATAAACCAGGACCAGGATTAGATGGTTGTTAATATTGTTTCACAGACAATCACAAAACAAAATCAGATCTCCAATAGAAGATCCTAATGAACGTTAATCTTATCATGTAGATAGCTCAAGCAACGACATGAAAACTCGTCAAACACCAAAAAAATAAAGGCCTGAAAGGCAAAATTAAGCAGTTGAAAGTTCAAATGTTGAGCCAACCGCATAGTTTGATCAACACATGGAATCAGATCACATGTCAAGCATTATACGATCGAGTTATCTTTGCATTCTTTAGGTTAAGAAAGGGGAAAAGAAAAACAACAAATAAAATCTTTTCCGTCATTAATTTTTAATAATCAACTCCATGAACTTGAAAAACAAATGAACCAAACCCTAAAAAATGGCACAATCCAACGCTAGGGCGCAGATCGTACCAAATCTGCCCAGGAGAGAACCAAACTCTACAGCCGAAATCGAAATAGAAAGCCGTCAGAAAGAAGGGGATCGGTTACCGGAACGTATCGGAACTTCTTCGGCGGGGGCTCCTCGGCCTGGGGGGTGCCGTTGTACGGGGAGGAGGCGGGGGCCCACTTGTAGAGAAGGAGGTTGGAGCGAGCACCGTTGGCGTTGGCGGCGGCGTTGCTGTTGGGAGCGGAGAGGGGGATCCACCTCTTCTTCCACTTCCTCACCGGGCCGCTGAAGACCGTCGCCGGCGCGTACCGGGTCGACAAGCGGCCCAGGCGACCCCCCACCACCTCCATTCCTGTATTTTACTCGTTATATACTCCTAAGAATGAAGAGAGGCGGTGACGACGCCTGCGCCTTCTTCACAGGTCTCTGTTTCGATGCGGCAGTTGGGGGGGGGGGGGGGGGGGGGAATAATCCGTGCGCCCCTTTCCTCAGGTCTCTTGGTGGAGGGGGGAGTGTGGGGGGGGGGGGGAGGGCGAGACTAAAAAGAAGCTAGGAAAACATAAGCACAATTGCATTTTAACTTGGGCAATTTATTAAAAAAAATTAATAATAAAATTTTACCGGATAACCTTCCATATTTAGTTTTTACCGAAACGTTCTTTTTTTTTATTTACCAAAAATACTCTTAAACTCGAGTTAATCATTTTTATTCAATAATCTGATTCAAACCTAACTAATCCAAAAATGAATCTGATCCGATTATGGTCTCGATTTCGGTCTAATCCATTCAGATTGAATCTTATAAAGCGGATTGAGTCGAGTTTCAAATCCAATCATATTTGAGATAAACGGTAAAGGAGAGTTACACATACTAAATGAGTATAATCTTAACGTAGGCGAAGACGACTAATACTCTTCTCATCTCCTCGCCTCCTCTCCAACAATGAACGATGATGGTATTCTCGTCTCTCCAATGATCTCTGTTGACTGAGATTCTTACAGTCCAAACAACATTAAATCTTGAATAATATGCGATAAGATTGTATGCTTTTGCTAAACACGATCTTTTTAATGAGCATGTAAGCAAGATAAAATCTTCTTAGCATTAGCTTGACAAGAAGCATCCTTGTCATAATCAAAAGACTTGAAAAGATTATAAGGTCTAATAACTATAGTTTGAATCTATTTCTTGATATTTAACAGTCTTAAGTGCAATAATGAATTATACAGGCACAAAGTTTTGACATTTTCCTACCTGTATTCCAGCATGACTGCACGAGTAGAAATCAAACTCAGAAGGATGACAAATTTTAGAATCAACCACGCTACCTAAATCAACCATCAGTCCTAAATCTAGCTTTAAAGAATGCAATAACTATTTCTAAATCAGGGTTAGAAGGATTTCTACCTCAACTCTTTTTCTCTCCCCTCAGAAATTTTAATAAAAAATTAAGTAAAATTATAAAATTACTCATCTCTACTATAGTAATTACTATTGCACTCGTGGTGTGCGCCATGTGTGAGAGTGTACGTTTGCACATTCCCAGGTGGCACTTGATTATTGGTTGTGATTTTTTATTTTTTTTATTTTTTTGTTATTTTATTTCTCTTTTATTACTAGCGTAGAATATCTTCATATTGTTCGTGATCGTACTCTTATAATAAAAGAATCATTATCTTGAGTGACTCATGTTTGTATGAGGTCGAGGAAGGGCAGTGCTTGCATGCCTCCAAGTTCTTCTTCTAAATTTTTTATTTTTATTCCTACAATTTAACCTATTTTTGATTTAATTGGAGGTTATTTTAGTATTACTACTCTATCACTAAAGTCAGCCTTGATATATACAATGGAACCTAAAATCATTTTGAAAATCATGTATGTGATTAAAAATATAAGAGGTCCACTATTATAGTTTCAATAATAGAGATATCTCGCTTCCTGTTCCTTAAATCAGAGTTTTAAGTCGATCAAATGGGTTCATACTAATCAGCCTTTACTAGTCCGAAGAAGGATACTAGTCCAAAGAAGGATCGACACTGAACCATATATGACGATGTTGATGCTAATTAGTATTTAAGTTTTTATAATTCTTTCAGTGATAACTAAAACCGGTGTAAGACTCAAATTGAAAAAACGTTATCTGTAATATTTAAAAAGATATGCCTTGATGCATGAGCTTTGAGCAAATAATTTAATTTTATATTAATCATTTGTTATGGTTATTGTAATTTATTCTCCACAAAACTTTTGATATAGTTTTCCCTAGTTATAATATTTAATTTTGTATATAAATAGAAATAACGTCATTATATAGATCCTTCAACTTAGGGATAAAAAAAGCATGTACCTACTATAAATAATATATTTGATAACTTAATGATTTATATTAATCATTATTAAGTTATATATAACTAATTAAATATTTTTTTAAGAGTGAAATGGAAGATGCATGAATCACCTATTCCTCTCAAGTCACCCCTCCTTCGTATCCCATGCTGTTTTAGCAACTTATGTCTATCACACCCCTAAATTATCACATTCAAAAGACATAAACTTATCTTAAATAAAAAAATATATAATTCATCAATAATCCAATCCAGATCCAAACTAACATTTAAAGACATAGAAAAATATTCAAATATTTTTTACATATATAAAACCTTTGTAATTTATAATCATATACAACATCACTCGATAATACAGAAAACCCAAAGCCAACTTAATATAACATTAATAACATTTATAAATCCATCAATGTGAGAATCTATACAATCGCAAAACCAATCATTTATTACAAGTTCATATCATCGTAAATTAAACTTAACATTCCAAAATTTCAAATTGGAGAGGTCTTTTAAAACTTTTATTCAAGCGGTTGTACCACCAGTCTTGGTGGTGGTACCTGCTAGTTATAAGTGCCCTACAAGCCAATCACATGAGTGATGACACATAATCTTTTTACTTATTATTATTATTATTTGATATTTTATCACTTTATATTACTTGTTGCATGAATATATAATGATATCCATGGATTTGTGCAATGAAAATCAGATCATGATAAGATCACGATAATGAGACTCATTCGCCTTTAAATACAGATCCTAAATAATTTCAATCATAGGTTACTCGAGAGGGACATCGAGATAACCGGATAGACTGGTGTGTTGTATACCCGTCCATATGATAAATGCAGTTGGTCTCATAGCTGCTTGTGTGGGGATACTAGAGATACAATGCAGGTGCTCATTGGAGAATGAGTTCACTGATTGATCCACTCACGGAATGTTGGCTGATTGATAATGCCTTATTGTAAGACAACGATTCCATCATCCCAATAGTGTATCTAGTCCTTAGACTTGAGATACTAAGAATGTCCTATATGAATACTCTACTCTTTGATACCATACTTTAGATTTGGAGGTTCCAGATCTAGTACAATCAGTCATCGAGAGTGGTAGCTAACCTTACGAGGGCTATTGAATGTTAATAGAGGATCATCCACTCTCAGTGTCATGAGAGGAATATCTCATGTATTTTTGCTCAGACAAATCCCTAGCCAAGGTTATTTAGATTGAGAGAAAAAGAGTTCTTCGGGAGAATCTAATTAGAGTGAGACTCGAGTAGAAACTATATGGGCATAATAGTACCATGCCCGGTATACAATCTTTGGGGTATTAGATAGATGAAGGACTATAGACATATAATAACCGAGGATAGATATGTCCAAAGGATTGGATTCCCCTATATCGTTTGGGGACTACGACGTAGTGGCCTAATATGTTCGCAAACGATGCATCGAGTGAATTATTATGGAGATAATAATTCACTGAGCCAAAAGGAGTTCTGACAAGTATGACTCATGGCCAGCTCGATATTATGCCTAGAGGGTCACACACATATGATAACTATTGCGACGAGTAGAGGTTTGGATATGAGATATCCGTTGGAGCCCCTATCTTATTGGATATCCAATAAGCCCTTGAATTATTGGATCCTATGGATGAGATCCAATAAGAGCTAATAGGAGATTATTAGGTAGAGACCCACTAATCTAAGAGGTTTGGGTAATTAGATGGAGATCCAGTACCCAATATGGTAGGATCAATTAGGGTTAAGTTAACATGGGGGCCTCTATAAATAGGAGGGAACCAAAGACTCATAGGCTAGAGGTTCTTTTTGGTTACCTTCTCCTATTCTCCTCTCTCCCTCTCCTCCTCATACTGCAACCCCTATTTGGGGCATGTGGACAGCAAGAAGGGGCAGCCCCTTCTTGATCGCGTGGTGCGCGCGAGAAAGAGTTTTGGGCAGCGATTTGAGGAACATCTTCGTAGCCCCTATCATGTGGATCACCACTAGAGAGGAGGACAATTAACCTCTTTCATGCTCTCCTATAGATTTATAGATTTTTAAGGATATATGATCTCCCTAGGTAATTCTCTTACATGTAGTTTTTCGGTTTCGCGGGTTTTTGCGTACCAACTTTTACACGACGATGAAACCTTCTTTTCTACGAGAATTCTGGAATTTTGTTTTTATGTTTTTCTGCTATATATGTGATGTTACCCTAGATTTTCCAACAGTGGTATCAGAGTCAAGTTGCTTGTGGAAAAGATTGGTTTTTAAACTGCGTGTGTTGTGTTCAATCGCGTTAAAATTGTTTTGTGCAATTGCTGTGATTTTTTTGTTGTAGATTTCATATCTATGCTACACCTTTTCTTACTATTAAGAGGTATTTTAGATAGAGCTTTTGATATCAAATTTGTAGACACAAAAGGGGAATAAAGGGCAACAACTGTTGCTACCCCTTGGATTGGCCAAGAGCTCTAATTTACTACTCTCGGCCTGGCCAAAAGCAGTAGGAATGAGAGCAACATGGCTGCCCTCAACCTGCTGTATGGCAACACCTGCAGCCAGGTTATCTGGCTGCATGGGGCACCCATGGCAACTAGGGTTTCCTAGCCATAGGGGTTGCCCAAGTGGCCAAGAGTTCTAGCCGTATAGGGTGTTAGGAACGAGTCGACACTAAGAGGGGGGGGGGGGTGAATTGGTGCAGTGGATAAAAACTACATCATTTGAAAATCTCGTTACGATTAAATCCTTTTCGGAAGATGTTAGCTTGAAAGCTTACGGAAGAGTGTAGTGGATGTAAAGCAAGAAAGGCAGTTTACAATTACGGTAAATAGAAAAATAAAAATGCAAATCGAATTATAGTGGTTCGGTCGTCGTGACCTACATCCACTCCACCGATTCCCCTTTCGTCGAGGCTACAAGCATCCACTAATGATCTTCCTTCAATGGGTGAAGATCAACTATCCTTACAACTCGATTCTCCTTTTGACAAGTTCAGGAGAGAACCTTTGCAACCCCCACAACCTCCTCTCTTAAACTATACTAATACTTAGAAGAATGAGAGGAGTTAACACAAGATTACAGCATCGTTTTCTTTTTTTTTCACTCTAAATTCTTGTGTGAGTTAACCAGGGATGAGAGGGATATTTATAGACCTCAAGTTGATTCAAACTTGGAGCCTAAAAATATCTCATTCCGGGTCTCTCGGGTACAAGCAGTACCACTGCCTAACACCTTGCCACTGGGTGGTACCACCACCCAGTCTGGTAGTACCACCACTTGATAGTCACTCAGAGACTGTGTCTAGGTGGTACCTCTCAAAGACTGTGCTACAATGGTGCCACCTGTTTGGTCACTGTTTGGGCCTTGTACTTGGCCCAACATAGCCCAAACTTGGGTCGCTGAATGGGCCTTTCTCTTAGCCCAAAATAGCCTCATTTCGGGCCAGTTGGCCCCATGTGTTCTTGCTTAGACAAATCCCTAGCTAGGGTCATTCAGATTAAGAGAGAAAGAGTTCTCCAGGAAAATCCGATTAGAGCGAGACTCGAGTAGAAACCGTATGGGTTTGACAGCACCATGCCTGATATACGGTCTCTGGGATATTAAATAGATGAGGGACTATAGGTACGCGGTAACTAAGGATAGACAGGTCTAATGGATTGGATTCCCCTGTATCGTCTGGGGACTACGATGTAGTGGCATAGTATGTCCATAGTCGATAAGTCGAGTGAATTATTATAGAGATAATAATTCACTGAGTCAGAAGGAGTTATGATAGGTATGGCTCATGGCTAGCTTGATATTGGGTCTAGAGGGTCACACACATATGGTAGGCATTGCGATGAGTAGAGGTTCGAATATGAGATATCCGCCGAAGCCCCTATCTTATTGGATATCCAACAAGCTCCTGAATTATTGGATCCCATGGATAAGATCCAATAAGAGCCCATGAGAGATTATTGGATAGCGATCCACTAATCTAAAAGGCTTGGGTAATTAGATGCAGATCCAATACCCACTAGGGGAGGATCCATTAGGGTTTGATAGGGAATCTCTATAAATAGGAGGGATTCAGTGGTTCATAGGCTAGAGCCTTTACTTGCCTTTCTTATTCTCCTCCCCCTCTCCACCTCAGAGTAGGCCTGGAGTTTTAAGGAGTATCGTCCCAGTCCTGCTGTGTGGATCACTACTAGAGAGGAGGACGCTTGATCTCCTTCGTCCTCTCCTAGAGATCTACAAGGAAACATGGATATACGATCTCCCTAGGTAACATAATCTATTTTATACGTAGTTTGTTTTGCGAATTTTTGCGCAGCAATCTTCGCACGATGATGAACATCATTTTGGGAAATTGGGGATTTTGTTTTCTTATTCTTCCACTGCGCATGTGATGTCGCCCCCAAAGATTTCCCAATAGTGTACATGTGATATATTATTGGGGCCTATGAGCCTCCATTTTATTTTTCGTTTATTGTCGGACCTGCGTGCCTATGCTTAAGTTGTAATCATACGAGGAGGTGCAGTAGGAGCATAGAAGCTGTTAGGATCGAAGCGACACTAAGAGGGGGGGGTGAATTAGTGTAATGGATTAAAACTCACAAGTTTAAACTCGATTTCATAAATACGTAGAGATTTTGATTCGACAATGAATGACTTGGTGAAAGAAGCTCGAGTAAAGGGAGAAGATAAAAATCGAAAACTTGCTGCTATGTAAATAACGGTTTCAAAAATGTAAACACTCACACATTCAAGGAACACACTAATTTAAAGTGGTTCGGTCAAATAACCTACATCCACTTATGAAGCCTTCTTCAATGAGGATCCCTACTTCCATTAGCAAGTTAGTCCGACGATACCACCGCCTGATCGTTCGAGCTTTGGGTGGTGCCATCGCCTGACCTTATGGTTCACTGGTTGGGCTTTAAATATGGTCCAAACTAGGTCATATCCGGGCCTAGTTGGCCCCTAACCAGGATATAGGATTATTTCTTAATCCTAATCCTAATTACATATAAACTATGAAATCAAGACATAGTCCTAAGCAGATCTTTTAACCAGCAA
>LVTN01000662.1:28752-45115 GCA_001649415.1 Musa itinerans | reverse complement strand
ATCTCAATCTTTTGCTTCTCAAAAGTTATGTTCTCTGCTAAGAATTGAGTGGTATTTATAGACCCCAAGAGGATTCAAATTTAGGCTCCAAATTTTGAATTCTCTTGGGTTCCCGAAACTGGCGCTGCCACCACCTGTCGGTGGTGGTGCCACCGCTTATCAATGTCATATTTACCGTTTACTGGCAGTGCCACCGCCTGTCGGTGGCGGTGCCACCGCTTGTCAATTTTCTTATTGACAATGTTCTGGCGGTGCCACTGCTGGAACTCTCGGGTTCTGGGCGGTGCCACCGCCCGACCTTATAGTTCACTGGTTGGGCTTCAAATCTGGCCCAAACTAGGTCATATTCGGGCCTAGTTGGCCCCTAACCAGGATATATGATTATTTCTTAATCCTAACCCTAATTACATGTAAACTATGAAATCAAGACATAGTCCTAAGTAGATCTTTTAACCGGCAACGTCGAGTTTCCTTCGGGCGAGCTTTCCGGCGATCTTCCGATAGACTTTTGATGCACCCTCAGATTTCTTCCGGTGGACTCCCAGCAAGCTCCCGGTCTTGTGGCGAGTTCAGCGAGTCTTTGGCGAGTAGCCAAACCTTCTCGGTGATCTCTGCGAACCTCCGACGATCTCTCTGGTGGACTTCCAAAACCTTCGGCAAGTCCCAGATTTCTTCTCGGTTGGTTCTGACAGCACTTTTAATGAATCTTCGGACTCTCGGCGGACTCTCAAACACCTATTGAACTTGACTCCGGTAGACTTGCTTTATGTCTTCAAGCTACCGTAGTTAATCCTGCACTCTTAACTCAATAATATGGATTAGATCAATTAACCTATCAATTGATTTCATTATCAAAATCCGAGATTCAATAGAAGAGATACCGAAACCCACGAGATGGATGATCGCGATGCATGGATATATGTCGAGATGCCGATAGAACCGACAAGGACGAGATGGATAATCACAGGATATAGAGAGGCACCATTGCACACATAGATCTTGATGTAAGTGATTAGACCCACTAGCTCAAGCCTGATCACATTAGGCTATGGTCTATAATCATCTATTGTGATTGCTTATATGACATGTGATTGTTTATACACCTACTAGATATGTATATATATTTGCATGCTATGTAGATATATATTAAATATGTATGTGTGTGACATGTCAGAGACCAAATCAAAATCTCCTCTCTCGATAATATTAAGTCGGTAAACGTGAGACAATTAGATTGACCCATGTGGCCTTCCATTTTTATAGGTAGGGATAGATTCTCGATGTAGGTTGAGTTGGTTAAGTCCCTCGAGGCTCACTTATATTATGATTTGCTATCTTATCTAGGATATAGAGATGTCACCGGTAATATGAGGACATGGTATGCTTGGTTGAGTCTCTCGAGGGTATATCATCAAATCAGACTCATCTTGTAACGATGGTGTTAACTTAACCGTACATCATGGTTAGTCGAGTCCCTTGAGACCATGGTGGTTCGAAGGCTGAACAAGATGGGAATCATAAGGAGTTATGATCGGGAAGAGTTGCCTACCTTTTGGGCTTAGTGTGATTGGTTGAGTCCCTCAAGGTTACACTAAGACGCTGATTGGATCCCGATCCCCACTAGAAGTCTACCGGAGACTTCCGTTTCACGTGCTGAGGGTGTCGCGTGACTCGCTAGTAAAATAGTGGGAGTATATTAAGATAGAAGTCCATATCTTGATTGTTTATTTTTTACAAAATCTGTATGTTATTTATTTCTGCTACATCTTTATTTTCATAAATATGTCACGTTTAAATCCCTTACGTGGCATACTTGATGTCAACCACCTCACTGGTCTAAATTACACCGATTAGCTCTACAACCTGAGAATTATTTTCACGGCGGCGAAAATCATGTACGTCCTTGATACAGTGATACTTATACCTGTGGAAAGGGTAAGCGAGGATGAGATCACTCGCTATATGAAATACATAGATGACTCCACTCTTGCTTAGTGTTACATGTTGGGCTCTATGACTCCTGAGTTATAGAGACAACATAAAAAGATGGATGCCAGATCCATTCTCCTACATGTCTGCAAACTATTTGAGAATAGGGAAAGACTCAACGATATGAGATATCCAAGAGCCTCTTCTGTGCTAGGATGACTAAGGTGACACCGGTTCAGAACCATGTCCTAAAGATGATTAAGTGGATAGAGAAACTCACAGGTCTAAGAATAGTCCTAGAGGATAACCTATGTGTGGATCTTATGCTTCAGTCCATACTAAATTCATTTCCACAGTTCATAATAAATTTTAATATGACGAATCTTGAGGTGACTCTCCCTAAGCTCCTCAATATATTGAGGGAGGCAGAGAGCACTATCAAGAAAGAGAAGCCAATTCTCTATACTGGTGAGACTAGAAAGAAAAGGAAGGCAGAAAAAACCCTTAAGAAGGGCAAGGGAAGCCTGGGTAAAACAAAGGTTCCTAAGAAAGACCCGACAAATGACAAAGGCTAGTGCTTCCACTACGATAAAGATGGGCACTAGAAGAGAAACTACAAAGATTACCTTATAGAGAGGGTGAAATAGAAGCTTAGAGAAGCTTTAAGTATATTCATGATTAGACTACATTTGTCAGATTCTTATGATAACACATGGGTATTGGATACCGATAGTGCTTATCATATTTGTAATTCATTGCAGGTTCTAGTAAGACCTAGGAGATTGGCGAGAGATGAGATTGACCTCAAGATGGGCAATGGAGCAAGAGTTGCTATAGTAGCTATTGGCGAGGTCACCCTACATCTACCTAGTAGAGCTATTATTGCATTGGATGCATACTATTTTGTTCATTCTATTATAAAAATAATATTTTTATTTCATGTTTGATAATTAGTGGATATAAATTAGTTTTTGAGAACAATGGTTGTTCAATATTATTAGATGATGAGATCATCATGAGAGGAACATTGCATAATGGTTTATTTATATTAGACACTACTCCACATATCATGAATGTGAGTGTGTCGAAGAGGAAATAAGAAGAGGTGAACAGTGCATACCTGTGACATTGCAGCCTAGGTTACGTCCATGAGGGAAGGATCCAAAAGTTGCTAAAGGATGGATATTTAGATCCATTCGACTATGAGTCATATGCAAATTGCGAGCCTTGTTTTCGTGGAAAACAAATCAACTCTCTATTTAGTGGAATTGGAGCGAGAGGCACTGAGTTGCTGGAACTCATACATAGTGATATATGTGGACCCATGTCAACTCATGCCATAGGTGGTTACTCATACTTTATTACTTTTACTGATGATTTCTCAAGGTATATACATGTGTACTTGATGAAGTACAAGACCGAGGCCTTTGATAAATTCAGAGAGTATAAGAATGAAGTGGAGAACCAGGCTGGAAAGAGTATCAAGACCCTTTGATCAGATCAAGGAGGTGAGTACTTGAGTACAAAGTTCACCCAATTCCTCAAGGACCATGAGATTTTATTCTAATAGACACCTCCTTATACACCTCAGCTCAATGGTGTATCTGAAAGGAGGAATTGTACACTGTTAGACATGGTGCGGTCCATGATGAGTTTTGTTGACCTACCCATCTTATTCTGGGGATACGCCATAGAGACCACAACTTACCTTCTGAATAGAGTTACAATTAAATCGGTAGTGTCTACACTATATGAGATATGTAAAGGGAAAAAACTTGATCTTAAGGTTGTTAAGATTTGGAGCTATCTTGCCCATATTAAAAGACATAACCCTGATAAGCTAGAATCAAAGACAGAGCGGTGCAAGTTCGTGGGATACCTTAAGGAATCTTGTGGGTATTATTTCTATCATCCCGAGGACCAAAAGGTCTTTGTAGCCAAGAGAGCAGTGTTCCTTAAGAAGGAACACATTCTTGGCGGAGATAGTGGGAGCATGATAGAGTTGAGCGAGGTTGAAGAACCTAACTCAAGCACCACTCCACAACCCGAGTCTGTTCAAGTACCTAGCACACAAGTTCTGACTTTACGTAGGTTCAGCAGAGTATCCTATCCTCTTGAGAGATATGTGGGACATATTAGAGGAGAATATGTTGAGGATATTGATCCTCGGATCTACAAGGAGGCTATTAGTAGTATAGACTCCGGGAAGTGGCAAGAAGCCATGAATTCTGATATAGATTCCATGTACTCCAATAAGGTTTGGAACCTAGTTGATATACCTGAGGGTATTATGCCCATCGGTTGCAAGTGGATCTTCAAGAAGAAGATCGGAGTAGATGGAAAGATAGAGACCTATAAAGCAAGGCTAATGGCTAAGGGGTCATCAAAGGCAAGGTGTTGACTATGATGAAACCTTCTCACCCGTAGCCATGCTAAAATCCATCTAAATTTTATTGGCTTTTGCAGCACACTATGATTATGAGATCTGGTAAATGGACGTGAAAACCATATTCCTCAATGGCAACCTTGTGGAGGAGGTATTTATGATACAACTTGAGGGATTCATGTCCAAGGACTACCCAAATAAGTTATGCATGTTGCTTAGGTCTATTTATGGACTAAAGCAAGCTTCCCAAAGTTAGAATATAAGATTTTATGAGGCAATCAGATCTTATGACTTCGTTAAGAATGAAGATGAACCTTGTGTGTACAAAAAGGTAAGTGGGAGCGCTATCACCTTCTTGGTGTTATATGTGGATGACATCCTAATCATTAGGAATGATGTAGAAATACTATCCATAGTAAAGACTTGGTTATCTAGACACTTCTCCATGAAGGACTTAGGGGAAGCATCCTATATCTTGGAGATTCGGATTTATAAAGATATATCTCAAATGATACTTGGCTTGTCTTAGTCCAGGTACATAGACACCATTGTCAAAAGGTTTGGCATAAAAATTTTCAAGAGATGTCTCATATCGATGAGATATGGGATATTGCTTTTTAGGAGTATATCCCCAAAAACTCTTAAAGAAACTGAAAACATGGATAGAATATCTTATGCCTCAGTGATAGGGTCTATCATGTATATCATGCTATATACCAAGCCTAATGTAGCGAATGCTCTGAGTGTCACGAGCTGGTATTAGGCAGATCCCGACTTTGAGCACTAGAAAGCAGTAAAATGTATCCTTAAGTACTTAAGAAGGACTAAGGATCTTTTATTGGTATATGAAGGTAGTAGCCTCAGGGTTGAAGGTTACACAAACTCGAGTTTCCAATCCGATGTCGATGATAGCAAGTCAAATTCGGGGTATGTGTACATCCTATGGAGGAGCAGTGTGCTAGAAGAGTTCCAAGCAAGATACTACTACTGACCCGACCACAGAGGCGGGATACATTGCTGTAGTAGAGGCAACGAAGGAGGGAGTCTGGATGAAGAAGTACATCACAAATCTAGGAGTTGTGCCCGGCAGTGAGGAGTCGATCCCTTATATTACGACAATAATAGGGAAATTGCTCAAATAAGGGAACTCGGGTCTCATCAGAAGTGTCCTGAGGAGGTTCTAGCTTATTAGAGAGATCGTGACCCGAGGAGATGTAGCAGTGGAATGAGTTCCATTTGAAGATAACATCACAGATCCACTAACAAAGTCGTTGTCTCAGATTGTCTCTAAGTATCACAGGGGTCTGATGGGGATCAAAACACATAGGTGATTAGCTTTTGGTCAAGTAGGAGATTTCTAGTCATAGGTGTCCTAAAAGCCAATCACGTGAGTGACGGCACATGTGACTTAACACGTAGTCTTTTTACTTATTATTATTATTTGATATTTTATCTATTTATATTGCCTATTTCTTGAATATGTTGTGATGTCTATGAATCTATGCAATGAGAATTAGATCATGATGAGATCACGATAATGAGACCGATTTGCCTTTAAACACAGATTCTAAATAGTCCCAGTCATAAGAGCCAATGAAAGATTATTAGATAGAGATCCACTAATCTAAGAGGTTTGGGTAGTTGGATGAAGATCCAATACCCAATAGGGCAGTATTCATTAGGGTTAAATTGACAGGGGACTTCTATAAATATGAGGGAACTAATGATTTATAGGCTAGAGCCTTTTTGGGTTGCCTCTTATATTCTCCGCCCCTTTTCCTCCTCAGATAGTAGGCTTGGATTTTTAAAGAGCATCGTCGTAACCCTACTGTGTGGATCAACGCTAGAGAGGAGGACACTTGACCTCCTTCACCCTCTCATAGAGATTTGTAGGGATTCAGGGATATACGATCTCCCTAGGTAACACAATCTATCTCACATGTGGCTTTTAAGTTTCATGGATTTTATGCACTAATCTTTGCACGATGACGAACACATTAATGGGAAATTTGGGGATTTTGTTTTATGTTCTTATGTTGTGTATGTGATGTCGCCCCCTAGATTTCCTTACACCTACAATATAAAGATATCAACGGTGACCTGAGGACATGATATGCTTAGTCGAGTCCTTCGAGGGTAGATCATCGAATTAGATTCATCTTATAATGAAGGTGTTGACTTAACCGATCATCATGGTTGGTGAGTCCCTCGAGGCCATGATGGTTCGGAGGCCGAATAGGACCGGAATCACAAGGAGTTGTCATCGGCAAGAGTTGCCTACCTTTTGGGCTTAATGTGATTGATAGAGTCACTCGAGGTTACACTAAGATGTTGATTGGATCTCGATCTCCACTAGAAGTTTATCGGAGACTTCTGTTTCACGTGCTGAGGGTGTCGTGTGACTCGTCAAGAAAAATAGTGGGAGTAGATTAAGATAAAAGTCTATATCTTATTTGTTTATTTTTTTACAAAATCTACATGTTATTTATTTCTGCTACATCTTTATTTTCAAAAAATGTTGCTTTCAAATCCCTTACATAGTATACTTGATGTCAACCATCTCACTGGTTCGAATTATACGGATTGGCTCCGCAACTTGAGAATTGTTCTCACGGTAGAGAAAGTCATGCATGTCCTTAATACAGTGAGGCCTCCGCCCGAAGAAGGGATAAGTGAGGATGAGATTACTTGCTACGTAAAGTATATAGATAACTCTACTCTTACTCAGTGTTACATGTTGGGCTCCATGACTCCTGAGTTATAGAGACAACATGAAAAGATGGCTGACATATCTATTCTCCTACATGTCCATAAACTTTTTGAGGAATATGGAAGGACTCAGCAATATGAGATATCCAAGAGTCTCTTCTATGCTAGGATGACTGAGGGGATACCGGTTTAGAACTATGCCCTAAAGATGATTGAGTGGATAGAGAAACTCACAGATTTAGGAATGGTCCTAGAGGATAACCTATGTATGGATCTTGTGTTTCAATCCCTACCAGATTCCTTTTCACACTTCATAATGAATTTTAATATGAACAAGCTTGAGGTGACTCTCCCTAAGCTCCTCAATATATTGAGGGAGGTAGAGAGTAAGAAAGAGAAGCTAGTTCTCTATACTGGTGAGACCAGAAAGAAAAGGAAGGTAGAAAAGTCCCTTAAGAAGGGCAAAGGCAAGGGTAGACTGAGTAAAGCAAAGGTTGCTAAGAAAGACCCAACAAAGGACAAAGGCCAATGCTTCCACTACGGTAAGATGAGAACTAGAAGAGAAACAACAAAGAGTATCTTGTAGAGAGGGTAAACCAAAAGCTTGGAGAAGCTTTAGGTACATCTATGATCAATCCCCATTTGTCAGTCTCTTATAATAACACATGGGTATTGGATATCTGTAGTGCTTATCACATTTGTAATTCATTCCAGGTTCTGGTAAGAACTAGGAGATTGGTGAGAAGCAAGATAGACCTCAAGATAGGCAATGGAGCAAAAGTTGCTATAGTAGTTGTTGGCGAGGTCACCCTATATCTGTCTGGTGGAGTTATTATTGCATTGGATATATATTATTTTATTCCTTCTATTATCAAAAAACTTATCATTATATGTTTGACAATTAGTGGATATAAATTAGTTTTTAAGAATAGTGGTTGTTCAATAATATTAGATGATGAGACCATCATGAGAGGAACATTTCATAATAGTTTGTTTATACTAGACACCGCTCTACATATCATGAATGTACATGTGCCCTAGAGGAAATAAGATGAGGTGAACAATGCATACCTATGATATTATAGGCTAGGTCACATCTATGAGGGAAGAATTCAAAAGTTACTAAAGAATAGATATCTGTTAGAACCCTTGCAGATTCTAAGCTTGGGGTTGATCTCTTTAGGGAATCAGCTTCCTTGGAACTCTATAGGGTTCCTTCCTCCAAGTTGCTACTCAAATGCTGCTAAAAATATTGATCTATTTCTTATTAAAAGAGGATGAATGCATGACTATTTATAGGACTTCTAACCCCAACTCCTAATAGGACTCATACTCAAGACTCCTACTCAAGACTTCTACTTCTAACCAACTCCTAATGCTTCTC
The DNA here is from genome assembly GCA_001649415.1 of Musa itinerans. Classification (NCBI taxonomy): domain Eukaryota; kingdom Viridiplantae; phylum Streptophyta; class Magnoliopsida; order Zingiberales; family Musaceae; genus Musa; species Musa itinerans. The sequence continues at coordinate 36,707 of LVTN01000662.1, read as the reverse complement.
TAAGAAGCAACCTCCAAACTAATCCTATCCTTAGCTAGTCTCTTCACCTCTTTAATAGGGGTCGGCTAGGTAGATTTTACATGAATGCCCCTTTCAATTAGGACTATCCTAGCTAGAGTGCTAACAGACCTCTTCAAATCAGCCTTGTTCTCGAAGCTGATGATCCATGAATTATGAAAATTTGATTTTCAAGTCATCATATTTCTCCCAAGTGGCATCTTCTACTGGTAGGTTCACCCACTGTATTAGCACTTCAGTAGTGGGTCATCGTCATTGAGTCACGATCCGTCGATCAATAATAGCACTCGGTTGAGTCTGGAGGTCTCCTTGGGTAGTCATATTTGGTCGATGACTTTGGATTATCTCGTTTTGTCCCAGCTTGAGCTTTAAACATGACACATGGAAGACTGGATGGATTCGGGAGCTGGCAGGTAAGTCCAATCTGTATGCTACCGCTCCGATGTGCTCCAAAATTTGGTAGGGTCCGTAGAATCGAGGTGAAAGCTTCATAGATGCACTGGTCTAGATTGATGTTTGCTAGTATGGCTGGAGCTATAGGAAGACTCAATCTCCTATTGAAAATTCTCGTTCGCCTTTGTGTTGATCATATTACTGTTTCATCCATGCTTGAGCTACAGTGAGATTATCTTTTAGCAACTTCAGCATTTTGTCTCTATCCTGTAGTTCCCTATCTACTTGTTCTACTTTAGAGGTGCCCAACACATACATAGCCTCACAGGGAGTACATTTTGTGGATGAATGATAAGTGGTATTATACCACCACTCGGCCCAGGGAAGCCACTTTGTCCACTCTTTTGGTTGGTCACTGGTGAAGCATCTAAGGTATATCTCCAAGCACCTATTCACCACTTCAGTCTGGCTGTTGGTTTGTGGGTGCATCTCTTGAAGGATGGTCTTTATGCAAGTAGAATTTGGCACAAGCACAATGCATCCCTTATAGCGTAATTCTTTTGAGCCCCAACTGTAATGAGCCATGGAACTTGATGTTTCCTCCAATTTTTTTATGATCTTATTGGTCTCTAGATCTTCCTGTCATTCCCTCTTAATATCCTTAAGGAAGTCATTGGTCGGAAATGAAACAACAAAAAATTTAGCTTGCTCGGGTAGTCGCGAAAGCGCATTTGCAACAACAGTCTCTTTCCCCTTTTTGTAAGTTATTTCATAATCATATCCAAGAAGCTGTTACCCATTTTTGCTACTCGGGGGTAGATATCTTCTGCTCTAAGAAATATTTTAAACTTTTATGGTCGGTCTTGATTTGAAAGCATCGCCCGATCAAGTATGGTCTCCATTTGACCACCACATGCACAATCGCGAGCATCTCCTTATCGTAAATAGTCATCCTGAGATGGGAAGGAGATAATGCCTTACTAGTATAAGCAAGGGGGTGGCCATCTTGCATTAGTATACACTAATTTCAACTTCGGAGGCATCGACTTCGATAACAAAAGTCTTGCCGAAGTTGGGTAGCGCTAGTACGGGCGTTATCATCATTGCAGATTGAAGTTCGTCGAAGGCAGTGGTGGCTTTGTCTGACCATTAGAAAGTATCTTTTTTTAGCAAGGAAGTAAAGGGGTGCACTGATCTTTCCATAGTTTTTCATGAACTTGTGGTAGTAGCCTGTTAAACCAAGAAAGCCACGTAGCGATTTTATATTCTTTGGGGTCGGCCAGTTCTGCATTGCTTCAAATTTGGAGGGATCCATCACCACACCTTCCTCTGATATAATATGCCCATGATATTCCACCTTCTGTTGAAGAAAGTTGCACTTCAATTTCTTGACAAAAAGAACAAGTTTTCACAAAGTGCTGAAAATGACTTTCAAGAGAAGGGTTGTAAATAAGGATATCGTCGAAGAAAACCAACACAAATTTACAAAAATAATTCAGAAAAATATCATTCATAAGACTCTAGAAGGTGGAGAGAGCATTGGTGAGACCAAAGGGCATTACCAAAAATTCGTAGTGGTCGTTGTGCGTTTGAAAGGCGATTTTCGGTATGTCTTCTTTGCACACTCATATTTGATGATACTCGGATCAAAGGTCCAGCTTTGTGAAGACTCATGCTCCCTTTAATTCATCAAGAAATTCATCTACTATTGGTATAGGGTATTTTCTTTGACGTTTATGCCATTGAGAGCTCGGTAATCAACATACAATCGCCATGTTCCATCTTTCTTTTATACAAGGAGCACCGGTGAAGAGTAGGGGCTACAACTTGGCCGAATAACTCCTCTTTCAAGCATCTCTTTTATAATCCTTTCTATTTCATCTTTCTAGAGATGTGGATACTGATATGGTTGAGAATTTGCTGGAGGTTTGCCTGGAAGAATCGATATACAATGATCATGCCGACGGGTAGGAGGTAGGTTGCGTAGTTCATCAAATATATCTAAAAATTTAGCAAGCAAAGGAAGTAGGTTTGAATCTTCAAATTCTATTGGCTCTCCCTTAGTTTTCTGCTTAAGTTGTACTAAAAAGCCGCTGCATGCTTTGTGCAAAACTTTCTCCAATCATTGTGTGAAAATCTTTATTACGTCGCCCCCACGTTTCCCGTGCAGTATCACCTGTTTCCCCTTAGTGTAAAATTTTATAATTAGTTTCACAAAGTTCTAGAAAACATCACCTAATGTTGTTAGCTATTCGATGCCAAGCACGGCCTCATAACTATCAATAGGGAGGAGGAAGAAATATGCAATTATCTCTTGGTCCTACAGTTGGTGACCTTAACTTCAAACCTACTATAATTCTTGATAGGTAAGGCCATCCGGACAGCAACCTTGCTATTCATAAAATTATTAGTGCTCCCGGTGTCAATAAGAATGGTGATAGGTTGTTGATTTTGAAGTCCTCCCACTTTCATCGTTTGCGGGTTCGCGTAACCGCCAAGGGCATGCATTGTAATATCTACCGGCTACTGTTCTTCATCTGCGTCCTCTTCCTCATGCTCCTGGGCCTCCTCCTTCATGTCTTTAAGAGGTTCAATTAGTAGGAGGCGTCCCCTTTTGCAGCGATGATCACGGTTTCATGGCTCGTCGTAATGCCAACAAAGACCCTTTATTGATTGGTCACACAATTCTTCTCTTGTCAATTTTTTTGGCAGTGAAGGACGACTGGGAGCAGAAGGAGGTTTATATTCCATGGGCCTATGAGAGATTTTCATCCTTCTAGCATCTTGGTTGAGTCGTTCTTCTTGTATTCGGGTGAAAGAATTCGCAGCTGTCACGGTACGGGGCTACCGCGCCTTAACCTCCCCTTTTATCTCTGGCTCAAGTCCTTCGATGAATGTTCCTAATAATTGATGGTCAGTCCAATCACAAGTAAGGTAGGATAGCTTCTCAAACCTAGTTTGGTACTCTTGAATCATAGAGGTTTGTCGAATCTTTACAAGTTGGCCATTGATATTCTCATACTCTGTAGGTCCGAAATGATTCAGTAGTGCATTCTTAAATTGATTCCATGTCGGAGCCCCATGATTGTATTCTAGCCAATTGTACCATTGAATAGCATCTCCTTCAAGGTGGATAATAGTAATTACCACCATAGCATTATCCGACGTTCGGTAGTAGTGAAAGTAACGTTTGACGCACGAAATCGACCCCGCCGGGTCTCATTCTTCCCAATGCAGGAAGTCCACCTTCATGCATGGCTGAAGCATGTCTAGGGGCTATCCCTCCTTCTCTAGAGGCTTTTATAAATTCTCTCCTCACTAAAATTTGGTTGGACTTGACCGTTGTCCAATTCTGAATTCTGCAAACAAAGCGCGTAATTTGTCCTCCATGCTTCAAATTTGGCATCAATTGGATCTTGAGAAGCCATAGCATAAGCCTGTAGATTAGAGATGTCCCTGTCTTTTTTCTGTTGATGGGTTAATGGCATGGGGTGGTGGAAGGTTCGGAAAAATTGAGGATCACGGAAAGGTATTGTAGCAAGTTTTTACGTCTAAAGTGTAGCAGTTTGGACGTAAAAGGTTAGTGGTTTATATTAAGAATTTTTTGACAAAACCAAAGGAAAATATGCTGTTAGGAAGTGTCAAAGCTATTGTAAAAATTTTGTAAAGATTTGGACAAAAAATAATACAGTAGCAAGATCAAACAAACTATGCTATGCGGTTGGAATTCTGTAGTACATCTTTCGTCGTAGATATGAAAACTTTAAGATGAAAAGTTTATGCAGAAATATAGGAATAACTTTTTTGGATTTTTGAACAAGGATAACTAAATTGCAACAGTAGTAAGGTAGGAAACTAGAACCTGTTGCAATTCACGGGGAGATCAAAGGATGATCCTCGGTGGAGGAGATGACGACAGAATTCGACGATGATCTTTTAAGCAATTGTTTGAATTGCTTTGGGCAGCTATGGAGGGCTGATGGATCATTGTGCAAGGATAACAAAATTACAATAGCAGTAAGGTAGGAAACCAGAACCTATTGCAATTCATAGGGAGATCAAAGGATGATCCTCGGTGGAGGAGATGACGACAGAATTCGACGATGATCTTTTAAGCAATTGTGGGAATTACTTTGGGCAGCTGTAGAGGGCTGATGGATTGCTGTGGAAGGGCAGCGAAATGCCAAGAACGCTACTCTAATACCAAGCATTAGAACCTTTATGGATTCTAAGCTTGGGGTTGATCTCTTTAGGGGATCGGCCTCCTTGGAATTGTATAGGGGTTCCTTCCTCTAAGTTGTTGCTCAAAGGTTGCTAAAAAGATTGATATATTTCTTATCAAAAGAAAATGAATATATGACTATTTATAGGTTTTTAAACCCCAACTCCTAGTAGGACTCCTACTTAAGACTCATACTCAATTAGGACTCATATTCAAGACTGTTAGGATCGGAGTCGGCACTAAGAGGGGGGGGGGTGAATTAGTGCAACGGTAAAAATTACGTTGGTTTCGGAAAAACCTTCATATGTTGAAAACTGATTTCGTAAAGATGTTAACTCGAAAGCATATTCGTAAACATATTAAAAGCAGCAAGGAGGAGAGATAGTTTGCTATAAAAGAAAGTTGCTCAAAGTAAATGCAAACCGAGTTTTAGAGTGGTTCAGTCATCGTGACCTACATCCACTTCGCTGATTCCTCTTCCGTCGAGGCCACCAGCATCCACTAATGATCTTCCTTTAATAGGCGAAGATCAATCTCCTTCTTACACCCCTCTTCTCCATTTCACGAGTTTAGGAGACAACCCTTACAAGCACTCACTCACTCCTCTTACAGAATTCTAAACTTAGAGTGGAGGAGGAAATTTCTCAAGAGATTGCAGCAGCGTTTCTTTACTTTTAAACTCTCTGTGCTTGTGTGTGCTTTAACCAAGGATGAGAGGGGCATTTATAGGCTTCAAGTTGATTCAAACTTGGAGCCTAAAAATATCTCATCCCGGGTTTCCCGGGCATGGGCTGTACCACCGCCTAGCACCCTGTCAGGGGCGGTACAACCACCTAGACTAGCGGTACCACCACCTGATATAGTCTCGAAGACTGTGCCATGACGGTGTTGCCTCTTAGGTCACTATTTGGGCCTCTTATTGGGCCCAACACAGTCCTTACATGGGCCCAACTGGCCCCTAATTGGGTTGGCTCAAATCCAAACCCAATTACGTGCTAACTACGATTCCTAAGATATATTCTAAGCTAAACAAGTCCGTAAGTCTTGTTTCTTCTGGCGAGCTTCCAGCGATCTTCTGGCGAACTTCCGACGAACTCTCGGCAATGTTCCAGCGGAATCTCAGCAAGCTCCTGGACTTCACGATGATCTTCTTGGCGAGTTCCGACGAGCTTCTCTGGCAAGCTTTGAGACTTCACGGCTGGTTCCGGCAGAACTTCTGACGAACGTTCGGACTTCCGATGAACTCTCGAACTCCTAACGAAATCGTGTCCTTGACTCCGGGACTTCATTCTGCTTCATGCCTTGCTATCGTAGTTAATCCTGCACATGTAAAAATATATTTTGATCTTGATTATTAATGCTAAGCATTAATCATGTTGTCCGGCATGTCATTGGTCTCTCGACGCTTTATTCGATTCTTTGGCACATCGTTCTCTCTTGCGGCCTATTGCCCAATCGGCCAATTGACTCTGCAACTCTGATATCCTTGGTGCAATATCCGCTCTTCTTGGCCCAATGCCCGAATCCATGGCCCAAAGCCTTCTGTCGATACGTTGACTGATCCTCCGGCCCGACGTCTAATCTTTTGACATGTTTTCCCCTAGCACAACATGATTCTTCCTACTTTAATTGTCTCATCTTGATTGAAGCATCCCACATCACTCAAAATGCAGATTAAAATATAAACACTTATCAATTGGTTTCATCATCAAAATATGAGATTCAACAATCTCCCCCTTTTTGATGATGACAATCAATTGATGACAGAGTTAACCTTAACTCCTGGAGTTTAAACAAACTCCCCCTATCAATATGCTATTGATAGAACTCTTGGATTCAAAAATCCAAGCAACATATCGTGATAAAATCATGCATGACATCAACATACTTCTCCCCCTTTATCATCAACAAAAAGGAGAAGTTCAATTATCAAGTGTTTTAGACATACAAGTTTAAGTCATTGCATAATAAACCTCAAGTTTTATCATCATTGCAAGCTAGCAAAAATTTTGAATTTTACATCATGTAAGCTAGCAATATTTAAGATGTTCAAGAAGGCGACTCTTGCTTCTTGAAATATGTGAGTTTGTAAATTTTGCTAGGTGTGCAAGTTTAGCATGTTTTACTTCCTGAGATAGGCAAGATAGCAATTTTTGGTGAAGTTCAAGATAGCAATTTTTTGCCTCTTCTTGAAATATCTTAGCACACATTGCTTCTCTTGAGATTTGCAAAATAGCACTTTTGCTTCTTCTTGAAGTATGCAAGCTAGATAGCAAGCTAGCAAAATTTGTTCCCCCTATGTCATTGTCAAATAGAAGGGAATAACAATATAATAGTGTAATTCATTTCCCTTTACTATAATCTTCAAATCATGACAAGGGTAAAGTATCAACCTTATTTCAATATGTTTGTGCATCATTATAGTTTCAATTTACAACATGCACAATTTCAATACCTTACATTTTATTTTTCATGTACGATACCGAAAAATAAATCAATCATCATTATGAGCATATCATACATGATACTAAGATATTAAAAAATTTAATCATTTATCAACATTTTGATAATAAATCAATTATCATATCATACATGATACTCATAAGCTATTAAATTTTATATCATTTTAGAGGATCAAAATAATATCATGAGTAGTTCATGTATAATTTCATTTCATCACATTCATTTCATCAAATAGAAGGGAATAACAATACAATAGTGTAATTCATTTCCCTTTACTATAATCTTCAAATCATGACAAGGGTAAAGTATCAACCTTATTTCAATATGTTTGTGCATCATTATAGTTTCAATTTACAACATGCACAATTTCAATACCTTACATTTTATTTTTCATGTACGATACCGAAAAATAAATCAATCATCATTATGAGCATATCATACATGATACTAAGATATTAAAAAATTTAATCATTTATCAACATTTTGATAATAAATCAATTATCATATCATACATGATACTCATAAGCTATTAAATTTTATATCATTTTAGAGGATCAAAATAATATCATGAGTAGTTCATGTATAATTTCATTTCATCACATTCATTTCATCTCATCAAGAAAAATTAATTGAGTGATGAATAGAAGGAGTTATATAAAAATAAATCATATCATGAGAGATAAGATCATGTAAATACCGAAAGACATGATTCATATATTAAATCTCTTCTTTAAATAAAATACCAAAAAATTATAGGTGTACAAGGAAGAGATCTTGATTAAAAAAAATCAAGTAATAAATCCAAGAACTCACAAGAAGAATCATGATTCATTTAGAAAATCTCCTCTTAAGAAAATAC
>LVTN01000662.1:17807-28426 GCA_001649415.1 Musa itinerans | reverse complement strand
GCATAATTTCATAAGGCATTTTTAATCAAAATCAATTTTTTTATTAAACATGTAATTTTTATTATCATTTTCGAAATTACTAGCATGATCCCAATTTTTATATTTTCATTACATTATTAAACATATAATTTTTAAAAATAAATTTATATAATTTTTTAAACAAAATAAAAAATAACTCATGAAGAACATCAAGTAATTACAAAGTAAACTAAGGGAGTTTCGTTTGAGTTGTTTACCTCATTGTAGAAAGCTATTAAGGCGTAGTTTACCACCTCGCCTTTGTTGATTTTCTCCTCGTCTTCGGAGGAGCTCGATTCATCCCAAGTTGTGTTTTTCTTCTTGCATTCATAGTAAGTAGTTGCGTTCTTTTTGTTTTTTAATTTTTGTTTCATGAACTTTTTAAATTTTATGAGTAGTTCAAGTTCACCATCACTTGAGCTTATGCTCGAGTGGTCTTTAATTATTCTAAGTCCTAAATCCTTCTTGTTCTTTGGAAGGTTATTCTTGAGTTCTTCACGTGCATTGCACGTCATTTCATAAGTCATCAAAGACCCTATTAATTCTTCGAGAGGGAAATAGTTTAAGTTTTTTGATTCTTGAATAGTAGTTATTTTTGAATCCCAAGTTTTAGAAAGTGAGCGCAAAACTTTATTCATAAGTTTAAGATTCGAAAAACTTTTACCAAGAGCTTTTAAACCATTGACGACATCCGTAAAACGGGTGTACATGTCTCCAATGGTTTTGCTTGGTTTCATATGAAATAGTTCAAAATCATGCATTAAAAAATTAACTTTAGAATCCTTAACACTACTTGTGCTTTCGTGTGTGATTTCAAGAGTGTGCCATATATCGAAAGCTGTTTCGCAAGTAGAAACCCGATTAAACGCATTTTTGTCTAAGGCGCAAAATAGAGCGTTCATAGCTCTAGCATTTAAAGAAAACGTCTTCTCCTCTAAATCATTCCAATAGTTTATTGGAAGAGAAGACATTTTAAAACTGAATTCGACAATGTTCTATAAGTTCAAATCCAAAGAAAGCAAGAAAACTCTCATTCGAGTTTTCCAATATGTGTAGTCCATCCCATTGAAAAGGGAGGACGAATGAGAGAGTGACCCTCTTGAAAGCTGAAAAAAGTCATTTCTCTTTGGGTGTTAAATCAAATGAGAAAACGAGGCTCTGATACCAATTGTTAGGATCGAGGTCGGCACTAAGAGGGGGTGAATTAGTGTAGCGGTAAAAATTACGTTGGTTTCAGAAAACCGATTTCGTAAAGATATTAACTCGAAAGCATATTCGTAAACGTATTGAAAGCAGTAAAGAGGAGAGGCAGTTTGCTAAAAAAGAAAGTTGCTCAAAGTAAATGCAAACTAAGTTTTAGAGTGGTTTGGTCGTCGTGACCTACATCCACTTCACCGATTCCTCTTTCGTTGAGGCCACCGGTATCCATTAACGATCTTACTTTAATAGGTGAAGATCAATCTCCTTCTTACACTCCTCTTCTCCTTTTCATGGGTTTAGGAGATAACCCTTACAAGCACTCACTCACTCCTCTTACTGAATTCTAAACTTAGAGTGGAGGAGGAAATTTCTCAAGAGATTATAGCAGCGTTTCTTTACTTTTAAACTCTTTGTGCTTGTATGTGCTTTAACCAGGGATGAGAGGCGAACTTCTGACGAACTCTCGGTAATGTTTCGGTGGACTCCCGGCAAGCTCTTGGACTTCACGATGATCTTCTTGGCATGTTCCGACGAGCTTCTTTGGCAAGCTCCGAAACTTCTCGACTGGTTCCGCCAGAACTTTTGTTATTGAAGCTGATGCCTCCGGAGTCGGAATTGGTGCTGTACTAATGCAAGATGGCCGCCCCCTCACTTATACTAGTAAGGCATTATCTCCTTCCCATCTCAGGATGACTATTTATGACAAGGAGATGCTCGCGATTGTGCCTATGGTGGCCAAATGGAGACAATACTTGATCGAGCGACGCTTTTAAATGAAGACCGACCATAAAAGCCTAAAATATTTCTTGGAGCAGAAGATATCTACCCCCGAGTAGCAAAAATGAGTAAAAAAGCTTCTTGGATATGATTATGAAATAACTTACAAAAAGGGGTAAGAGAATGTTGTTGCAGATGCGCTTTCCCGGCTACTCGAGCAAGTTGAATTTTTGGTCGTTTCACTTCCGACCAGTGACTTCCTTGAGGATATTAAGAGAGAATGGCAGGAAGATCCAAAGACCAGTAATATCATAAAAAAATTGGAGGAAACACTAAGCTCCGTAGCTCATTACAGTTGGGACTCAAAAGAATTACGCTATAAGGGACGTATTGTTCTTGTGCCAAATTCTACTTGCATAAAGACCATCCTTCAAGAGATGCACCCACAAACCGATAGCCAGACTAAAGTGGTGAATAGGTGTTTACAGATATACCTCAGATGCTTCACCAGTGACCGACCAAAAGAGTAGACAAAGTGGCTTCCCTAGGCCAAGTGGTAGTATAATATAACTTATCATTCATCCACAAAATGAACTCCCTATGAGGCTATGTATGTGTTGGGCACCTCTAAAGTAGAACAAGTAGTTAGGGAACTACAAGACAGAGACAAAATGCTGATGTTGCTAAAAGATAATCTCACTACTACTCAAGCAAGGATAAAACAGTAATATGATCAACACAAAGGCGAAAGAGAATTTTCAATAGGAGATTGGGTCTTCCTATGGCTCCAGCCATATAAGCAAACATCAATCCAAACTAGTGCATCTATAAAGCTTTCACCTCGATTCTATGGACCCTACCAATATTTGGAGCGCATTAGAGCGATAGCATACAAATTGGACTTACCCACTAGCTCCGGAATGCATCTAGTCTTCCATGTGTTATGTTTAAAGCTCAAGCTAGGACAAAACAAGATAGTTCAAAGTCATCTACCAAATATGACTACCCAAGAAGAACATCAGATCCAATTGAGTGCCATTATTGATCGATGGATCGCGACTCGATGATGATGACCCACTATTGAAGTGCTAATACAGTGGGTGAACCTACCAGCAGAAGATGCCATTTGAGAGAAATATGATGACTTAAAAATCAAATTTTTATAATTCATGGATCGTCAGCCTCGAGGACAAGGCTGATTTGAAGAGGGCGGGTCTATTAGGACTCTAGCTAGGAGAGTCCTAATTGAAAGGGCCATTCATGTAAAACCTACCTAGCCGACCCCTATTAAAGAGGTGAAGAGATTGGCTAAGGATAGGATTAGTTTGGAGGTTGCTTCTTAGAGAAGCATTAGGAGTTGGTTACAAGTAGAAGTCTTGAGTAGGAGTCCTATTAGAAGTCTTAAGTAGGAGTCTTATTAAGAGTTGGGATTTAGAAGCCCTATAAATAGTCATGCATTCATCATCTTTTGATAAGAAATAGATCAATCTTTTTAGCAGCCTTTGAGTAACAACTTGGAGGAAGGAACCCCTATAGAGTTCCAAGGAGGTTGATCCCCTAAAGAGATCAACCCCAAGCTTAGAATCTGCAAGGGTTCTAACAGATATCCATTCTTTAGCAACTTTTGAATCCTTCCCTCATAGATGTGACCTAGCCTACAATCCCATAGGTATGCACTGTTTACCTCATCTCGTTTCCTCCAGGACACACATATATTCATGATATGTGGAGTAGTGTCTAGTATAAGTAAACCATTATGAAATATTCCTCTCATGATGGTCTCATCATATAATATTATTGACAACCACTGTTCTCAAAAACTAATTTATATCTACTAATTGTCAAACATGTAATGATAAAGTTTTTGATAATAGAAGGAATAAAATAATATGCATCTAATGCAATAATAGCTCTACTAAATAGATGTAGGGTGACCTCGCTAACAACTACTATAGCAACTTTTGCTCCATTGCCCATCTTGAGGTCCATCTTACTTCTCACAAATCTCTTAGTTCTTACTAGAACTTGGAATGAATTGCAAATATGATAAGCACTACAGGTATCCAATACCCATGTGTTATCATAAGAGACGGATAAATAGGGACTGATCATGAATGTACCTAAAACTTCTCTAAGCTTTTGTTTCGCCCTCTCTATAAGATACTCTTTGTAGTTTCTCTACCAGTGCCCATTTTTGCTGTAGTGGAAGCATTGGCCTTTGTCCTTTGTTGGGTCTTTCTTAGTAACCTTTGTTTTACCCGGTATGCCCTTGCCCTTCTTAAGGGATTTTTCTACCTTCTTTTTCTTTTTAGTCTCACTAGTATATAGAATTGGCTTCTCTTTCTTAATAGTGCTCTCTGCCTCTCTCAACATATTGAGGAGCTCAGGGAGAGTTACCTTTGTTGAATCTCAGATTTTGATGATGAAATCAATTAATGAGTTTGTGATCTAATCTATGTTTTATGTGATGCAAGACTAACTTCGATCAAAGAGAGGCAAATTGATTGAAATAGGAAGAATCAGACATTGGGTCGGAGTTGAACATGTTAGGAGATTGGACATTAGGCTGGAGGATCGGTTGATGTGCTGGCAGAAAGACTTCGTACTATGAGTTCGGGCATCGGGCCGAAGGATCGGACATTGCTCCAAGGAGATCAGAAGTTATAGGAGTTAACATGTCAATTGGGAAGTTCAATGAAGAGGATGATGCGCCGAAGGATTGGACAAAGCGTTGGAAGAACCAATGACATGTCCGACAATATATGATTCGTACTTTGTAATAATTTATCTAGATCGAGTTAGTTTAGGTCTAATTCAGTTGGTATTGGGGTGAAACAATGCCAACTCAATTAGGGGCCAATTAGGCATGAATCAAGGCTAAATTGGGCATATTATTTGGCCCATTTGGTGTCCTGTAGTAGGGTCTGGTGGTGGTATCATCCAACTAGGCGGTGGCACCGCCTAGACATAATCTTCAAGACTATCAAGTAAGACTAGGTGGTGGTACCGCCTAGTGTTAGTGTGTCAGGCAGTGGTACCGCTAGAATGGGCCGTGGTACCGTCTAGTATTAGACTGACAAGCGATGGTATCACTTAGTACTAGCGATGGTACCACTAGTACCTAGAAAAACTAGCGATTTGAATTTTGGCTCTAAGCTTTGAAGCCATTTGGGGTCTATAAATATCCTACAAATTTCTACTTGGAAGATACACGAAAATAGAGCAAAAACTCTGTGATTTCAAGGTTATAAACTCTTTTAAGTATAGAGTCCATTCTCTAAAAGCTTAGTGATAGTCCTAGGGGAGGTGTGTGAGGGAACATTTATAAAAGAGGGGTGTAAAGGTTCTCTCTTGAACATGTGGAAAGGAGAAAGAGTGTAAGGGTAGTTGATCTTCACCCATTGGAAAGAAGATTGGTAGTGGAAGCCGGTGGCCTCGAGTGAAGAGGAATCGGGAGTGGATGTAGAGCATGATGACCGAACTACTATAAATATGGTGTATTCGGTTTGCATTTATGTTTTGCTTTTTATTCTCATATTGTAAACTGATTTACTTGCTTACTACTTTCACTATCTTATGAACGCGCTTTCAAGTTAAACTCATCTTTCCGATACAAGCTTTATCGAATGATATTTTCGAATTGATGTAATTTTTCGTAAGTACTAATTCACCCCCCCTCTTAGTACCGATCACGGTTATAATAGTTGGTATTAGAGCCAAGTTACTCTCTATTGGATTAACACCCAAGAGAAATGACTTTTTTCGACTTTCAAGAGGGTCTTTCTATTGTTCATCTTCCTATGTTTAATGGGACGGACTACACATATTGAAAAACTCGCATGCATATTTTCTTGCTTTCTTTAAACTTCGATTTATGGAATATCATTGAAAATGGTTTTGAAAAGTCTTCCAAACTAATGAACGAATGAAATGATTTGGAGAAGAAGACTTTTTCTTTGAATGCTTTGTTTTATGCTCTAGATAAAAATAAATTTAATCAGGTTTCTATATACGAAACTGCACATAAGATTTGACATACTCTTGAAGTCACACATGAAGGCACTAGTAGAGTTAAAGATTCTAAAATTAATCTTTTAATGTATGATTTTAAATTATTTTGTTTGAAGCTAAGAGAAATTATTGTGGACATATACACCCGTTTTATGGATATCGTCAATAGTTTAAAAAGTCTTAGTAAATATTTTTCTAATTTTTAACTTATTAATAAAATACTAAGATCCCTTCCAAAAAGTTAGGATCCGAAAGTGACAATAATACAAGAGACAAAGGACTTGAATAATTTCTTTTTTGAAGTTATCAAGTCTTTAATGACCTATGAAATGACTTGTATCAAACATGATGAACATGAGAACAACCTTCCAAAGAACATGAAGTATTTGATACTTAGAACAAATAGAGACCACTCGAGCAAAAGCTCAAGTGAATGATGACTTTGAACTCTTAATAATAAAGCTTAAAAAATTCTTAAAACAAGAATAAAAAAATAAAAATAAACTTAAAAAGAGGAAGCTATCAAAGAAGAAAAAAGCACTCAAGGTGACTTAGGACGAAATGAGTGCATCCCAAGACGAGTAGCAAAACAATAAAGATAAAGTGGCGAACTACGCCTTGGTGGCTTTCGACAATGAGGTAAGTGACTCAACCAAAAGCCCAAAATGAGTGCATCATAAGTTATTTTTAAATTAGTTAGTAAGAAATTTAAAAAATATAAAAAAAATCATGCTTCTCTTTCTAGTAATTTTGAAAAAATGATCATGACAATTACATGTTTTATGATAAAGGAACAAAATGTTAGATTTAAATCTAATGCTTGTACACCTAATAAGATTAAACCTATGTATGTTTTAAGAAGCAATAATGTGTATCTTTATGATTTTCATATTGCTTTTCAATTTTAAATAATGATACATAGCTTTTGTATGGAAGACTAAAGCATGAAATCAATCATAAAATTTGAAACTAAAAAACCTTTAGCTACTTTTAATCTTATAGGAATCAATCTACGTTACTTTCAATAAATTTTCTGAATGAAAGAAAAGTGATTTTGATTTTGGATTTGATAATTTATTTTTATATTTATCCAAACACTTAATTTATTCGACATGAGATGTATTTTATATGAATTACTTTGTTTTCATATGATTTTATCTTTTGAGAGAAGATTTATCCAAACAAATCTTGATACTCGACATTAATGATTTAAGATTTATTTTTTATGAATCAAGATCTTTATTCTCCGATGTTTCTTTTTTTCATTTACTAAAAAGGAGAATTATCCATATGAATCATGGTTTTTCTTGATTTCTCATAATCTTAACTTGAGAATTTTTTTTTATGAACCAAGATTGTTTACTATGATTCTTCTTTTCGCTATTTGACTTATCCAAGTACACCATGATATGTCACTTGACTTCTTGATGTTTATAATTTTTTTTTGTACAACTCCTTTATATTTATGGTTGTATACCTTTTGTCATAATTTAAAAATTCTAAGGACTAGATATAACACTTGGATGACAGAATTGCTGTCTGATAATAAGGTATCATCAACCATCCAGTATTTTGTAAGTAAATCAATCAGTGAACTCATTCTCTAATGAGCACCTGTACTATATCCCTAGTATTGTTGAATCTTAGATTTTGATGATAAAATCAATTGATAAAGTTATGATCTAATCAGTGTTTGAGTGACACAGGACTAACTTTGATCATATAAAGATAATTTGATTTAAGTAGGAAGAATCAAATATTGGGCCGGAGGACTAGTCGACGTGCCAGAAGGACTTCGTGCCATGTGTTCGGGCATCGAGTCAGAAGGATCAGACATTGCGCCAAGAAGATCGAATGTTGTGGGAGTTCAATATGTCGATAGATCGGGTAATATGCTGAAGAAGAGGATGATGCACTGAAGGATCGGACGAAGCGCCGGATGAATCAATAGCATGGCAAACTATTGAATCTTGAATTTCGATGATGAAATCAATTGATGAGTTAACAATCTAATATGCATTTTGAGTGATGCAGGACTAGCTTCAATCAGAGAAGACAAATCAATTAAAGCAGTGGAATCAAATGTTGGGCCGGAGTAGAATATGTTAGGAGATTGGACGTCGAGCTAAAGGATTGGTCGACGTACCGACAAAAGGACTTCGTGCTATGAGTTCGGGCATCGGACTAGAAGGATCGGACATTGTACCAAGGAGATCAGATGTTGTGGAGGTCAACATGCTGATTAGGTAGTTCATCACAAGAGAGGATGATGCGCCAAAAGGATCAAACGAAGCGCTGAATATATCAATGACATGTCAGACAATATAGTATTCTATTTGTAATCGATTGTGTCTAGATTAAAGTAGTCATGATTGTAATTGAGTTAGTTTTGGGAGGAACCCTATTAACTCAATTAGGGGTCCATTAGGCCTGAGTTGAGACTGTTTTGGGCCAAGTGGAAGGTTCATTTAGTAACCCAAAGTTCGATGGAACCACCTATGAGCTAGAAAAATTAAGAGCACACTTTTTCAAGCTACCAAGCGGTGGTACCACTAGACTGGGCGGTGGTACCACTAGACTGGGCGGTGGTACCACTAGACTGGGCGGTGGTACCACTAGACTGGGCGGTGGTACCACTAGACTGGGCGGTGGTACCACTAGACTGGGCGGTGGTACCACTAGACTGGGCGGTGGTACCACTAGACTGGGCGGTGGTACCACTAGACTGGGCGGTGGTACCACTAGACTGGGCGGTGGTACCACTAGACTGGGCGGTGGTACCACTAGACTGGGCGGTGGTACCACCTAGTATCAGTGTGTTAAGCGGTGGTATCGCTAGATATAGTCTCCCAAATTGTGTTAGGCAGTGGTACTTGTTGAATCTTGAATTTTGATGATGAAATCAATTGGTAAATTATTTGATCAAATCTATATATTGAGAAAAGTGTGCAGGATTAACTACGATAGAGATCAAGGCATAAAGCAAAACGAAGTGCCGGAGTCAAGATTAAGATTTCGTTGGGAGTTCGAGAGTTCGTTGGACGTCCGGAGGTTCGTCGGAAATGCTGTCAGAATTGACCGAGAAGAAGCTCGTCGGAACTTGCCAAGTAGATCATCAAGAAGTCCAGGAGCTTGTCGGAACTCAGCTAGAAGATTGTTAAGAGATTGTCAGAAGTCCGTCGGAAGATCGCCAAAAGCTCGCCGAAAGAAACCTAGACTTACCCGGCTTCTTTTGATTAGTGTATACCTTAAAAATCATAGTTAGCACATAATTAGGGTTAGGTTTGGGAGGTAATCCCATTAACCCTGTTAGGGGCCAACTGGGCTCATAATTGGATTGGTTTGGGTCAGATTCAAGGCCCAACCAGGTTTTGTACCGCATAGTGTTAGAGTGTCAAGTGATGGTACCACCAGACTAGGTGGTGGTACCGCCCAGTGTCAGCTCTATCAAGCAGTAGTACTGCTAGACCGAGCGATGGTACTGCCTAGTGTCAGAGTGTCAGGCGGTGGTATTGCCCAGTATTGGCGATGGTACCTCAGAAACCCAGGATGAGACACTTTTTGGCTCCGATTTTGAAGCCATTGGGGCCTATAAATACCTCACCCTTTTCTGCATAAAAGGGTAACAAAGTGCAATCAAAGTGTGAAAAAATCTTTAAGTGTTGGGGTGTAAAAGTGCAAAGAGTCCTCCGCCTCCCTCTCTTTAGCTTTGTAATCATCTAAGAAGAGGTGTAAGGCTTGTAAGGGTTATCTCCTAAACCTGTAAAAAGGAGAAAGTGCTGTAAAGAGGTGGTTGGTCTTAGCCTATTGAAGGAAGACCATTAGTAGACGTCAGTGACCTCGATAGAGGAGGAATCGGAAGTGGATATAGGTCGGATGACCGAACCACTATAAAATTGGCATGCTCTTGGTGCATACTTTACTTTTGGTGCATTACTTCATTACAAACTGTCTAATCCCCTCTTGATTACACATATTGGAAGACAAGAATGAGGATCTTCCTAATTTCAATAGATTTCGCATTATAGAATATTGTAGAAAATGGATTTCAAGAGTCTTCTCTTCCAATGAATGATTAGAATGAGTTGGAGAAGAAGACTTTCACTTTAAATGCAACGGCTATAAATGCTTTGTTTTGTGCATTAGATGAAAATGAGTTTAATCGAGTATCAATTTATGAAATGACTTTTGACATTTGGCACACACTCGAAGTGACTCATGAAGGCACTAGTAGAGTGAAGGAGTTAAAAATTAATCTTTTAGTGCATTCTTATGAGTTGTTTCGAATGAAACCGAGTGAGACCATTGGAGACATATACACCTGATTTACGGATATCATCAATAGTCTAAAAGGACTTGGTAAAGGTTTTTCAGATTTTGAACTTGTTAATAAGATTTTAAGATCCCTATCAAAAAATTGGGACCTTAAAGTAACGACCATTCAAGAGGCCAAAGATCTAAATAATTTTCCTCTTGAAGAACTAATTGGGTCACTAATGACCTATGAAATGATATGTAAAGCTCATGAAGAGCTTGAGGACACCCTTCCAAAGAACAGGAAGGATATATAGCACTGAGAACACAAGAAGACCACTTGAAAGAAAACTCAAGTGATGAGGACCTTGATGAAGACTTGGCACTATTAACAAGAAAATTCAAAAAATTTATAAAAA
>LVTN01000662.1:2768-12971 GCA_001649415.1 Musa itinerans | reverse complement strand
ACTTAATGTATTTCTTGAATGGAGCTTTAATGAGTTTATGTCATATCAAGTTTACTTCATACCCATGCTCCATCACTTAATGATTTTTAATACACTCAATCACTTCATGGGTTTCATTGACAAATACATCTCTCGGATTTATCTCTTGTGTATTTTTATTGAAAAATGGATTTGATATAATGTTCTTCTCATTATGAAGGTTTATTCATGGAATTTCTTTAATCCTTCATATGATAATTCCTTCACATGAATTCTTTCTTAATGAAGAAAGAATTTTTATGATTTTTTATAAGATGAACACTTGTAAGAGTGAGGATTTGATTTCATATGAATATCTTGATCTTTTTCATGAATCCCTACTTTTTGTCAAAATTGAAGCAAGATTTTAGTTCGTATTTTTGACTTCATAAATTTGGTTCTTAATGGACTTCCCCTCTACATGCAAAGTTTTGATGACAAAGAGGGAAAAATAATTTTTGATGGAATCTATCTCTTTAAATGTTTATAACTTTTAGATTGAGAACTTTTGAATGATACCATGTCATGAATGCTTGAAATATGATTGGTATCGTCAAATACAACTTGCAATGTATCTTATCGTAAATGCTTATGTGCTTATCATTTGAAACATATTGAAATATGGCAAAAAACATATCTTACTATTTTACAATTGATATCTTGCCATAGAATGATGATTTGCTATGTTTGTCATCCTTTATATTTGAAACATCATACTTGAAAATAGACATGATGTGCATGTTGATAAATTTAATGAATTTAACTTATCAATTTGATTCTTGAATTCAAAGGCCTTGAATTTAAGAATGTCTTTTCTCAAGTATGGCATATAGATAGGGCGAGTTATGATTAACTCTATCATTAATTGATTATCATTATAAAAAAGGGGGAGATTATTGAATATCAGATTTTGATGATAAAGTCAATTGTAAATTGTTTGATCTAATCTATATGTTGAGAAAAGTGTGCAGGATTAACTACGATAGCAGTAAGACATAAAGTAGGTGTTGCCGGAGTCGAGATCGAGATCTCATTGGGAGTTCGAGAGTTCGCCGGAAGTCCGGACGTTCATCGAAAGTCCGGACGTTCGTCGGAAGTTCTACCGGAACCAACTGAGAAGTCCATGAGCTTGCCAAAGAAACTCGTCGGAGCTCGCCAAGAAGATCATTGTAAAGTTCGGGAGCTTGCCGGGAGTCCGCCGGAGCATTGCCGAGAGTTCGTCGGATGTTCGTCGGATGTTCGTCGGAAGTACACCGGAAGCTCGCCAAAAGAGCAATTGATGCACCGGAACATGAAGTGCAGTAATCATATCTTAATTATTGTAGTTAGAGCGTAAATTAAGTTAGGATTGGGAGGTAATCCCACTAACTTAATTAGGGGCCAACTGGGCTCGAAGTTGGGCTGGATTCAAGGCCCAACCAGGACCCTGAATTCCTGGCCGACGGTGGCACTACCTAGGAGACTCGGTCTCCCAAGAATTCTGGGCGGTGGTACCACCCCTGTCAGGCGGTGGTACCGCCGGCAGTTAATGCTGCCAGCGGTGGTACCGCCCCTGTCAGGCGATGGTACCACTAGAGCTCGGTCTCCGAGCTCTGTCAAGCGGTCGTACTGCCCAGACTGGGTGGTGGTACCGCCTAGTGTCAGGTGTTAGGCGGTAGTACCACCCAATAATGGCAATGGTACAACCAGTACCCTAGAAATCCAGGATGAGACACTTTTTGGCTCTATTTTTTAAAGCCATTGGGGTCTATAAATACCTCACCCTTTTCCGCATGAAAGGGCACGAAAGCTTGATATATTCTTGAGTCTTTGAAGTGTTAAAGAGTTGTAAAAGTGCTAGAGTTCTCCTCCTCCCTTTCTAGGTGTTTAGATCATTCAAGAGAGGTGTGATACTTGTAAGGGTTCTCTCCTAAACCCATGAAAAGGAGAAAGCATTGTAAAAGAGGTGGTTGGTCTTCACCTATTGAAGGAAGGCCTTTAGAGGATGTCGGAGTCATTGTCAGAGGAGAAATCCGAAAGTGGATGTAGGTTACATTGACCGAACCATTCTAAAACTTGGTTTGCATTTACTTTGTGCAATTTACTTTACAGCAAACCTCCTTAATCTTCTCTTGCACTGTTACGAAACCTTTCGAGTTCAACTTCTCTCCGAAACAAATTGAATCGAAATCATTTTCATCGGAATCAGTTTTAAATGCAACGAACTATTTTCTGAAATCATAAAAGTTTTCCGCTACACTAATTCACCCCCCCTTAGTGCCGCTCTTGATCCTAACAGACATCACATGTATAGCGGAAGAATAAAAAATAAAATCCCTAATTCCCAAATATATATTAGTCATCGTGTGAAGATTGGTGTGCAAAATCTACGAAACTTAAAAGTTGAAATTGTGTATAAGATATATTGTATTATCTAGGGAGATCATATATCCTTGAATCCCTGCAAATCTCTAGGAGAGGGGGAAGGAGGTCAAGCGCCCTCCTCTCTAGTGGTGATCCACATAACAGGGCTGCGATGACGCTCCTCAAAACTCCAGGCCTGCTTTGAGGTGGAGAGGGTGAGGAGAATAAGAGAGGCAACAAAAAGTTCTATCCTATGAACCACTAGTTCTCTTTTATTTATAGAGGACCCCTATCAATTTAACCCTAATGGATCCAGCCCTATTGGGTATTGGATCTCTATCCAACTACCAAAGTCTCTTAGATTAGTAGATCTCTATCCAATAATCTCTCATGGGCTCTTATCAGATTACATTCATAGCATCCAATAATTCAGGGGCTTATTGGATATTCAATAAGATAGGGACTTCGGTGGATATCTCATATCCGAACCTCTACTTATCGCAATGCCTACATATGTGTGTGACCCTCTAGGCCCAATATCGAGCTGGCCGTGAGTCGTACATGTCAGAACTCCTTCTGGCTTAGTGAATTATCTCCATAATAATTCACTCGACTCATAGACTACAAACGTACTAGGCCACTATGCCGTAATCCCCAAATGATACAGGGGAATCCAATCCATTGGACATGTTTATCCTCAGTTACTATGTACCTATATTTCCTTATCCATCTAATATCCCAAAGATCGTATACCGGGTATGGTGCTATCAGACCCATACGGTTTATACTCAAGTCTTACTATAATCGGATTGTTCCGGAGAACTCTTTCTCTCTTAATCTAAATGACCCTAGCAAGGGATTTGTCTGAGCAAGAACATATGAGATATTCCTCTTATGACACCGAGAGTGGATGATCCTCTATCGACACTTAATAGTCCTTGTAAGGGTGATTGCCACTCCCGATGACCGGCTATGCTAGATTTGGGATATTCAAACCTATAAGTCCAGTATCAAAGAGTAGAGCACTTATATAGGACATCCTTGGTGTCTCAATTCTAAGGACCAGATACACCACTAGGACTACCGAATCGATGTCTAACAATAAAGCATCATTAACCATTCAGCTTTCCATAAGCGGATGATAGAACCCTTGTAGATTCTAAACTTGGGGTTGATCACTTTAGGGGATCGGCCTCCTTAGAACTCTATAGGGGTTCCTCCCTTCAAGTTGCTACTCAAAGGCTGCAGAAAAGATTCATCTATTGCTTATCAAAAGAGGAGGAATATATGGCTATTTATAGAGCTTCTAAACCCTAACTCCTAATAGGACTCCTACTTCTAATCAACTCCTAATAAGACTCCTACTTAAGACTCCTATTCCTTTACAACTCCTAATTCTTCTCTAAGACACAACCTCCTAACCCTAGCTGGCCTCTTCACCTCTTTAATAGGGGTCGGTTTAGGTAGGTTTTACATGAATATCCCTCTTAATTGGACTCTCCTAGCTACAGTCCTAATAGACCCCTCTTCAAATCAACCATGTCCTCGAGGCTGACGATTCATGAATTCTGGGAATTTGATCTTCAAGTCGTCATAGTTCTCCCAAGTGGCATCTTTTGTTGGTAGGTTCGCCCACTATATTAGCACTTCAGTAGTGGGTTGTCGTCGTCATAGTAGTGGGACGCATTGTGCTTATGATAAATTCTACTTCCATCTTCACGAGCAGATTTTGGACGGAGTTATTCCATATGCAGGATACTAAATTAAAAAGGAGTACGGCGTATCACCCACAAACTGATGGCCAGACGAAAGTGGTAAATAGGTGCTTGGAGACAGCCCAAAGCTACCCACCAAATAACTCTTGTTTTGAGCATCTCTTTTACAATCCTTTCTATTTCATCCTTTTGGAGATGTAGATACTGATATGACCGAGGATTTATTGGAAGTTTGCCTGGAAGGATCGTTATATAATGATCATACCGACGGGTAAGAGGTAGGTTGCGCAGTTCATCAAATATATCTGAAAATTCAGCAAGTAAAGGAAGCAGGTTTGGATCTTCAAATTCTATTGGCTCTCCCTTAGTTTGCTGCTCAAGATGTACCAAAAAGTTGTTGTATGCTTTATGCAAAACCTTCTCCATTTGTTGTGTGCAAATCATTGTTATGTCGCCCATACGTTTCGTATGCAGTATCACCTGTTTCCCTTTACTGTAAAATTTCATAATTAGTTTCATAAAATTTTAGAAAACATCACATAATGTCATCAACCATTCAATTCTGAGCATGGCCTCATGATCATCAAGAGGGAGGAGGAAGAAATATGTAATTATTTCTTGGTCCTGCAGCAACAGTTTCACTCGCGAGCGCCTACAATCATACTTCAAAATCCATCCGTCGGCTACCTTAATGTCAAACCTGCTGCAATTCTCGATAGGCATGGTCATACGGACAGTAACCTTACTCTTTAGGAAGTTATTAGTGCTGCTCGTGTCATTGAGAATAGTGATCGGTTGTTGTTTGAGAAGGCCTCCAACTTTCATTGTTTGCGGGTTTGAGTAGCCGGCTAGTGCATGTACCGTAATTTCGGTCGGTTGGGGCTCTTCTTCTACATCTTCTTCTTCATGTTTAAGGCTCTCGTCTGAATGTTTAGTGACCTTCGTCGCAATGCCAACATAACCCCTTCGTAGATTGCTCCCGAAGTTCTTCTCTTGTCAAAATTTTTGGTGTAGGGACTCGGTTGGTAGTAGAGGGGGCTGAGGGCTTCGATATTGCTGGTTGGGGAGCAACCCTAGTCCTCCGGGCTTCATGGTTCAATCGCTCCTCTTGAAATCGTGCGAAAGAGATGGCTGCCATAAGCGTGTACGGTTGTCGCGCTTTAACTTCTCTCTGGATCTCCGGCTTCAAGCCCTCAATGAAGGTCCCCAATAGCTATTTTTGAGACCAATCATGAGTTTGATTAGATAACCTTTCAAACTTGGTTTGGTACTCTCGAATGGTGGAGGTTTGTTGGATCTTTGCTAGTTGTCCGTCAATATTCTCGTAATCGGTTGGTCCGAAGCGGATCAATAGTCCTTCTTTGTATTGTCACCATGAGAGGACTATATGAGTATATTCAAACTAGTTAAACCACTGTATGGCATCCCCTTCAAGATGTATAGCAGTAAATTTTACCATAGATGCATTCGCGGTTTTATGGTACCGAAAATATCGCTTCGCGCGCGAGATCCAACCAATCGGGTCTCCTTCTTCCCATCTAGGGAAGTCCACCCTCATGCATGGATAGTTGGGGTTGGTCATAGAGCCTCCCCTCTCTTAGAAGTCATTCCTTCAGGCTTGGTGTGATTAGTTAGAGCTCTCTCCTTGATGTGATTTCTTCAGGCTTGGTGGTCGGCCCAAACTGAGTTTGGTAAAGAGAGTACAAATCTTATCCTCCATTCGTGCCTCGAAGGCTTCGAATTTAGCATTAATTGCATCCTCCGATACCATTATCTATGTCTTCAAATCTGTAATGTTAAGATCTCTCTTTTTTTGTCAGGTTAAAGGCATGTATAGGTTGAGGTCGAAAGGATTGGTGGATTGGTAGATGTAGACTGTAGTTTAGGCTTGTTTTGTGGTTGTTTTGGGTACAATTTGAGGGTGTGGTTTAGTGGAGTTTTAGGACTATGGATGAAAGTTTTAGATCTGTGGTAGATGACGGCAAAGGTTTGATAGAAATCAGTGGAAGTTGCTGCAGGTATGTGTTGTCTTGTAAGAGCAGAATTATCGTCGAAGAAACAACGGTTTCTCAACAAAATTTCCACCAAAAACTTGAGAGATTTGAAGAGGGAATTGATAACAAAATCTCAGTTTATATGACAGTAAGGATGTCTAATTTAATTAAGAAAATTTCAGCAGTATAACAGCAAGGAAATTGGTGCAAGTTGCAATAGCAGAATTCTCATAAAAAAATTTCAGTGGTTTGCGATGAAAATTTGCAGCAACACAAAATCAGTTTTAGAGATGAATTCCTCAATAAATCAATCTTAGATGGAAGCCAAGATGATCTATGAAGTATATAAGAAATTTCGTTCAAAAAGGATTGTAAATAGATCGGTTAAGGCAACAATATGTGGCTGAAATTTTCTACCGCACAGTTTTTCAAGTGTAGCAGATTGGACATAAAAGATTAGTGGTTAGGAAGTGTCAAAGCTATCACAAAAAGTTTGTAGAGATTTGGACAGAAAAAATGTAGTAGCAAGATCAAACAATATGGGCTATGCGGTTGGAATTTTACAGTGCAGATTTTCAAGTATAGCAGTTTAGACGTAAAAGATCAATGGTTTATATTGAGAATTTTTTGACAAAACCAAAGGAAAATCTGCTATTAGGAAGTGTCAAAGCTGTCATAAAAATTTCGTAGAGATTTGGATAGAAAAAACATAGTAGCAAGATCAAACAGACTGTGCTATGCGGCTGGAATTCTGCAATATATCTTTCATCGTAGAGATGAAAACTTTGCGACAAAACGTTTATGTAGAAATTTTGGAACAATTTTTTTTTGGATTTTTGAATAATGATAACCAAATTGCAGCAGCAGTAAGGTAGGAAACTAGAACCTATTGCAATTCACGGGGAGATCAAAGGATGATCCGCGGTGGTGGAGATGACAACGGAATTTGGCGATGATCTTTTAAGCAATTGTGGGAATTGCTTTGGGTGGCTATGGAGGGCTGATGGATGACTGTGGAAGGGCAGCGAGACACCAAGAATATTGCTATAATACTAGGTGATAGAACCCTTACAGATTCTAAACTTGGGATTGATCTCTTTAGGGGATCGGCTTCCTTGGAACTCTATAGGGGTTCCTCCCTCCAAGTTGCTGTTCAAAGGCTGCAAAAACGATTCATCTATTGCTTATCAAAAGAGGAGAAATACATGGCTATTTATAGGGCTTCTAAACTCTAACTCCTAATAGGACTCCTACTTCTAACCAACTCATAATAAGACTCCTACTCAAGACTCCTATTCCTTTACAACTCCTAATTGTTCTCTAAGAAACAACCTCCTAACCCTAGCCGGCCTCTTCACCTCTTTAATAGGGGTCGATTTAGGTAGGTTTTACATGAATGTCCCTCTCAATTAGGACTCTCTTAGCTAGAGTCCTAATAGTGGATCAATTAATAAATTCATTCCCTGATGAGCACTTGTATTGTATCCCTAGTGTCCCCACATGAGTAGCTATGAGACCAACTGTATCCATCATATATGGATGGGTATACAACACACCAGTCTGTTCAGTTATCTCAATGTCCCTATCGAGTAACCTATGATTAGGATTATTTAGGATTTGTGTTTAAAGGCGAATTGGTCTCATTATCGTGATCTCATCATGATCCAATTCCCATTGTACAGATCTAAGGACATCACAATATATATATGCATATATGCAATAAGCAATATAAAGTGATAAATACCAAAAATATAATAAGCAAAAGGACCGTGTCAAGTCACATGTACCATCACTCACGTGATTGGTTTGCATGACACGTATGACTAGCAATCTCCCACTTGACCTAAAGCTAATTACCTATGTGTTTAATCCCCATCAGACCCCTGTGATGCTCAAAGATAATCTGATACAATGGCCATTTCAGTGGATCTGCAATGTTATCTTTGGATAGAACTCTTTCTACTACTACATCTCCTCGAGTCATGATCTCTCTAATAAGCTGGAACCTTCTTAGAACACTTCTGATGAGACCCAGGTTCCCTTATTTGAGTAATCACCCTGTAGTTATCGTATAAGAGAATCAGCTCCTCGCTGCCTGGCATGACTCCTAGATCTGTGATGAACTTCTTCATCCAGACTCCCTCCTTTGATGCCTTTGCTGTAGCAATGTACTTCACCTCTACGGTCGAGTCAGTAGTAGTATCTTGCTTTGAACTCTTCCAGCATACTGTTCCTCCATTCAAGGTGTATACTTTGAATTTGACTTACTATTATCAATATCAGACTAAAAACTCGAGTCGATGTAGTCTTCAACCCTGAGGCTACTACCTCCATATACTAGTAAAAGATCCTTAGTCCTTCTCAAGTACTTAAGAATACACTTTACTATTAGGAATGAGTCGACACAAAGAGGGGGGGTGGGGGTGAATTAGTATAGTAGATAAAATAACAGTTTTTAGAAACTCTAAAAAACATCATACGATGAAAAACTGTATCAGAAATATACTTGACATGAAAGCGTATGGAAGCATAATAGATAAGTAAGTAAAGTAATTTGTAGTATCTAAATGGCAATAATAGAAATGCAAACCAGATTTTTATAGTGGTTCGATCGTCATGACCTACATCCACTCCATCGATTCCTCTTCCGTCGAGGCCATCGGCATCTACTATCGATCTTCCTTCAATGGGCGAAGGTTAACCACCCTTATAACTCAATTCTCCTTTTGACAAGTTCAGGAGAGAACCTTTACAACCCCCATAACCTCCTCTCTTAAACTATACTAATACTTAGAAGAAGGGAGGAATTCACACAAGATTATAGTAGTGTTTTCTTTCTTTTTCATTCTTAATTCTTATGTAAGTTAACCTGGGTTGAGAGGGGTATTTATAAGCCTCAAGTTGATTCAAACTTAGAGCCTAAAAATGTCTCATCTCGGGTACGGGCGGTACCACCGCTTGACACCCTGCCACTGGGCGATACCACCACCCAGTCTAACGGTACTATCGCATGACAATCTCTCAGAGACTGTGTTTGGGCGGTATCACCACCTGACATAGTCTCGGAGACTATGCAACGACGGTGCCACTTGTTTGGTCACTATTTGGGCCTTACACTTGGCCCAACACAGCCCAAACTTGGGTCACTGAATGGGCCTTTCTCTTGGCCCAAAATAGCCTCATTTCGGGTCTAGTTGGCTCCTAATTGTGTTGGTTTAATTACATTTTAAATCGACTCAATTAGACTCTAAACTAACTCGATCTGAACATAATCGATTACAAGCGAATCCTTGTTGTCTAGCATATCATTGGTTCATCCAGCGCTTCGTCCGATCCTTCGGCGCATCAACCTCTCATTCAGTGTATTGCCCAATCGGCATGTTGTCTTCTCGCAACATCTGATTTTTTTGGCGCAATGTCCGATCTTCTTACCCCGATGCCCAAATTCATGGCCCGAAGCCTTCTACTGATATGTCGACCGATCCTTCGGCTCGACATCCAATCTTCTGACATGTTTGCTCTGGCCCAATATCTGATTCCTCCTGCTTTAATCAATTCATCTTTTCTGATCAAAGTTAGCCTTGCATTACTCAAAACGTTCATTAGATCATAAACAATTTCAATTAGTTTCATCATCAAAATCCGAGATTCAACAATCTCCCCCTTTAAGAGTGTCACGCCCCCTCAAATAATCGATAATATTAAAATTCAATGATCAATCCAGGATCCAAACTCACATTTGAGGACACTGAAAAACATTCAATCAAATTCACATCAATAAAACCTGTGCAGTTTATAATCAAATATCACATCACTCGATAATTCACATTTATGGAAACCCAAGCCAACTTAACAAAACATTAACAACACATACAAATCCACAAGCTACACAATTCATACAATCAGAAATCCAACCATTTACCACAAGTTCATATCATCGTAAACTAGGCTTAATATTTCGAAATTCCAAATAAGAGAGATCTTCTAACACTTTTACACGGTATATTCATTTCGGTTCATCGACAACATTTCATTACATACAAAATATACTCATACACCAATAACATGATAACCAACAAGACTTGCCCATGATTCTAAATAGCTTTCCACTGCCTCGGCCCAATACAAACATA
>LVTN01000661.1:137809-155113 GCA_001649415.1 Musa itinerans | reverse complement strand
AATTGGCCCCTAATTGGGTTGGCCCAAATCCAAAGTCAATTATGTGATAACTATGAAATCTAAGGCATACTTAAGCTAAGCAAGTCCGTAAGTCTATATTTCTTCCGGCTAGCTTCCGGCGATCTTCTGACGAACTCCCGACGATCTCTCGGCAATGTTCCAGCAGACTCCCGACAAGCTCCTGAACTTCACGATAATCTTCTTGGCGAGTTCCAACGAGTTTCTTTGGCAACCTCCGGGACTTCTCGGCAAAACTTCCTTGACATTGTCGCCGGAGATCACGTTAGGATATTGGATGGCAGAAGGCTTCGGTCGTCGGGCATCGGGCCAAGGAGAGCGGAATTGTGCCAAGGATATCGGGGTTGCGGAGGTCAACCGCCGATTGGGCAACAAGCCGCAAGAGAGGACGATGCGCTGAAGAATCGGACGAAGCGCCAACCAATGATGTGCCGGGCAACAGAATGTCAATTCGTGTTGTAATAATTGTCTAGATCG
This sequence comes from Musa itinerans, assembly GCA_001649415.1. Taxonomy (NCBI): domain Eukaryota; kingdom Viridiplantae; phylum Streptophyta; class Magnoliopsida; order Zingiberales; family Musaceae; genus Musa; species Musa itinerans. The sequence goes on along the minus strand of LVTN01000661.1, from coordinate 154,618 downwards.
GAGTAGAGTTTTGTCTTGTGTGTGCAGGATTAACTACGATAACGATGAAGACATAAAGCGAAACAAAGTGCCGGAGTCAAGCACGAAGGATTCGTTGGGAGTTCGAGAGTTTGACGGAAGTCCGAAGGTTCGTCGGGAATGCTGCCGAAACTAGCCGAGAACGAGTTGGGAGCTTGCCGAAGGGTTTTTCGGAAGCTCGCCGGAAGGTTCGTTGGAAGTTCGCGGAGCTCACCGAGAAAGATCGGAGCTTGCCGAAGAAGCTCGTCGGAACTCGCCAAGATCAAATCTTGAAGTCTACGAGCTTGCCGGGAGTCCGCAGAATGGTTTCCGAGAGTTTATCGGAAGACCGTCGGAAGTTCGCCGAAAGCTCGCCGGAAGAAGTCTTGCCTTATGGACTTTGTAATAGCTTAGAAAATGTCTTTAAAATTGTAGTTAGCATGTTAATTAGGGCTAGGATTAGGTGTTAATCCTATGACCCAAGTAGGGGCCAATTCGGCCCAAGTTCGGACTGGTTTGGGCCAATTTTGGAGCCCAACCAGTGAGCTGAATTAGGGTAGGCGGTGGCACCGCCTACACTAGGCGGTGGCACCGCCTACACTAGGCGGTGGCACCGCCTACACTAGGCGGTGGCACCGCCTACACTAGGCGGTGGCACCGCCCAGAGGCCGAGAGCTGGGCGGTGGCACCTCCTGGCTGGGCGGTTGCACCTCCCAGCACCCGAGCGCTGGGCGGTGGCACCGCCTGGTTGGGCGGTGGCACCTCCAGCATCGGGAACCTAAGAGAATTCAAATTTTTGGAGCCCAAATTTGAATCCTCTTGAGGCCTATAAAGACCCCTCAAATCTCAGCTGAGAGAGCAACCTTTTGAGAAGTTAGAAGTTGAGAGAAGCTTTAGGAAAAGTCTTGTTTTCAATAGCTTTAGTGTTCACCTCCTTTCTTTTCATTGAAATCTTTGTAAGAGTGTGAACCACTTGTAAAAGGTTCAAAGGGGGGAGCATGAAGGAGGTTGATCTTCGCCTAGTAAAGGAAGATCGTTAGTGGATGCCGGTGGCCTCAACGAAAGAGGAATCGGAGGAGTGGATGTAGGTCACGATTGACCGAACCACTATAAATCGGTTTGCGTTTATCTCATTGTCATTTATCTTACTGCAAACCTTCTTATGTGCTTTACTTCCTCATTATTTTTGTTGCACACCTTTACAAACACGCTTTCAAGTTAAGTACTTCCGAGTTCAGTTTTTATCGTGAGAAAGATTTTCCAAAACTGACGTTTTAATCCGCTGCACTAATTCACCCCCCCCTCTTAGTGCCGCTCCGGTCCTAACACGACGAACATCCGGACTTCCGATGAACTCTCGAACTCTCAACGAAATCACATTCTTGACTCCAGGACTTCATTTTGCTTTATGCCTTGCTATCGTAGTTAATCCTACACATGTAAAAATACACTTAGATCTAAACAATTAATACTAAGCATGAATCATATTGTCCGGCATGTCATTGGTCCCTTGACGTTTCATCCGATTCTTCGGCGCATCGTCCTCTCTTGTGGCCTATTGCCTAATTGGCTAGTTGACTCCGCAACTCCGATATCTTTGGTGCAATATCCACTCTTCTTGGCCCGATGCCTGAATCCATGGCTCGAAGCCTTCTGTCGATACATCGACCGATCCTTTGGCTCGACGTCTAATCTTCTGACATGTTTTCCTCCGGCCCAACATGATTCTTCCTGCTTTAATTATCTTATCCTGATCGAAGCATCATGCGTCACACAAAATGTACATCAAATCATAAACACTCATTAATTGGTTTCATCATCAAAATCCGAGATTCAACAATGAGTTCGGGCATCGGACCGGAAGAATGGTCGACGTGCCGGAAGACTTCGTGCCATGAGTTCGGGCAATCCTGATCGAAGCATCATGCGTCACACAAAATGTACATCAAATCATAAACACTCATTAATTGGTTTCATCATCAAAATCCGAGATTCAACAATGAGTTCGGGCATCGGACCGGAAGAATGGTCGACGTGCCGGAAGACTTCGTGCCATGAGTTCGGGCATCAATCGAAGGACCGGATATTGCGCTAAGGAGATCGGAAATTGCGAGAATCAATATGCTGATTGGGTAATATGCTGAAAGAGAGGATGATGCGCTAAAGGATCGAATGAAGCTCCAGATAAACCAATGGCATGCCGGACAACATAGGATTCATGCTTGTAATCATGTGTCTAGATTAAGTTAGTTTAGTTAGTCAGTTTTGGGGTGAAATTGACTCAATTAGACTTAAACTAACTTAATCTAGACACACGATTACATGCATGAATCCTATATTGTCCAACATGCCATTGTTCTAATTCAGTTAGTCCGATTATATTGATGTCCCTCTCGTGTAACCTATGTCCAAGCTTATTTAGGGTTTTTGTTTAAAGGTGAATCAGTCTCATTATCGTGATCTCATCACGATCCGATTCCCATTGCACAAATCCATAGACATCACAAAATAAATATTTATGCAATAAGCAATATAAAATGATAAAATATCAAATAATATAATAAACAAAAAGAATGCGTGCCATGTCACATGTGCCGTCACTCATGTGATTCACTTGTAGGGCACCTGTGATTAATAATCTCCCACTTGACCTAAAGCCAATCACCTACATGTCTGATCCCCGTCAGACCCTTGTGATGCTTAAAGGTAATATGAGATAACGACTTTTTTAGTAGATTTATGATGTTATCTTTGGATGGAACTTTCCACTACCACATCTCCTTGGGCCACGATTTCTTTGATAGGTTGGTACCTTTTCAGAATACTTCTGATAAGATTTGGGTTTCATTGCTTGAGCAATCGCCCCGTTGTTGTCGCAATATAAGGAAATTGGCTCCTTGTTACCCAACACGACTCCCAGATCTGTGATGAACTTCTTCATCCAGACTCCCTCCTTTGTTGTCTCTACTGCAGCACTGTACTCCGCCTTTGTGGTCGAGTAAGTAGTAGTATATTGCTTGGAACTCTTCCAGTATATTGCTCCTCTATTTAGGGTGAACACATATCCCGAATTAGAGTTACTATCATCGACATCAGACTGGAAACTTGAGTCCATGTAGCCTTCAACCTTGAGGTTACTACCTCTATATACTAGTAAATGATTCTTAGTCCTTCTCAAGTATTTAAGGATATACTTTACTGCTTTCTAGTGCTCCAAGCTTAGATCCGCATGATAGCTACTCATGACACTTAGAGAGTGTGTTATATCAGGCCTGGTACATAGCATTATATGTATGATAGACCCTATCGCTAAGGCATATAATATCCTATCCATGTTCGCCCTTTTTTTAGGAGTCTTTGGGGTCATACTCCTAGAAAGCGATATCTCATGTCTCATCAGTATGAGACATCTCTTGAAATTTTTCATGCCAAGCCTTTTGACAATGGTGTCTATGTACCTAGACTGAGACATGCCGAGCATCCACTTGGATCTATCTCTATAGATCTGAATCCCCAAGATATAAGATGTTTCCCCTAAGTCATTCATGGAGAAGTATCTAAATAACCAAGCTTTTACTATGGATAACATTCCTACATCATTCCCAATGATCAATATGGAATCCACATATAACATCAAGAAGGTGATAGCACTCCCACTTACCTTCCTATACACACAAGGCTCATATTCGTTCTTAACGAAGTCATAAGATCTGATTGCCTCATCAAATCTTATGTTCTAACTTCAAGAAGCTTGCTTCAGTTCATAAATGAACTTAAGTAACCTATACACCTTATCTAGGCTGTCCTTAGACACGAATCTATCAGGTTGTATCATATACACCTCCTCCTCGAGGTTGCAATTGAGGAATATGATTTTTACGTCCATTTGCTAGATCTCATAATCATAGTGTGCTGCAATAGCCAATAGAATTCAGATGGATTTCAGCATGATTACGGGTGAGAAGGTTTCATCATAGTTAATACCTTGCCTTTAATGATACCCCTTAGCTACTAGCCTTGCTTTATAGGTCTCTATCTTTCCATCTACTCCGATCTTCTTCTTGAAGATCCACTTGTAACCAATGGGTATAATACCCTCGGGTGCATCAACTATGTTCCAAACCTTATTGGAGTACATGTAATCAATTTCAGAATTCATGGCTTTTTGCCACTTCTCAGAGTTTATACTCGTAATAGCCTCCTCGTAGGTTTGAGGATCAATATCATCAACATCCTCTCCTATGATATGTCCCACATATCTCTTAGGGGGATGAGATACTCTACCGGATATATATAAAGTTGGAACTTATGTGTTAGATACCTGAACAAACTCGGGCTGTGGAGTGGTGGTTGAGCTAGGTTCTCCAACCTCGCTCAACTCTATCATGCTCCCATTGTCTCCACTAAGAATGTGTTCCTTCTCAACGAACACCGTTCTCTTGGCTACAAAGACCTTTTGGTCCTCGGGGTGATAGAAATAATACCCATAAGTTTCCTTGGGGTATCCCACGAATATGCATCATTCCATCCTGGGTTCCAACTTATCGGGGTTATGTCTTTTAACATGGGTAGGGCATCCCCAAATCTTAACAATCTTAAGATCGAGCTTCTTCCCTTTCCATATCTCATATGGTGTAGACACTACCGACTTAGTTGAAACTATGTTCAGAAGGTAAGCTATAGTTTCTAGGGTATATCCCTAGAATAAGATGGATAGGTCAGCGAAGCTCATCATGGATCACACCATGTCTAATAGTGTACATTCCTCCTTTCAGATACACCATTGAGTTGATGTGTATAAGGAGGTGTCTATAAGGATAAAATCCGATAGTCCTTGAGGAACTTAGTGAACTCTATACTCAAATACTCACATTCTCAATCTGATTGAAGTGCCTTGATACTCTTTCTAGTCTGTTTCTCCACTTCATTCTTACACTCTCTAAATTTCTCAAAGGCCTTGGATTTGTACTTCATCAAGTACACATGTCCATACCTTGAGAGATCATCAGTAAAAGTAATAAAGTAGGAGTAACCACCCATGATATGAGTTGATATGAGACCACATACATCACTATGTATGAGTTCCAATAGCTCAGTGGCTTTCTCTCCAATTCCACTAAATGGAGAGTTGGTTAGTTTTCCACGAAGGTAAAACTCGCAAGTTGCATATGACTCATAGTCGAATGGATCTAGATATCCATTCTTTAACAACTTTTGAATCATTCCCTTATGGATATGACCTAGCCTACTATTGAATCTCAGATTTTGATGATGAAATCAATTGATAAATGATCTAATTCATATGTTGAGATAAGTGTTGCAGGATTAACTATGATAATGGACAAGGCATAAAGCAGATATTGGGCCGAAGTCAAAGATCGGATGATATGTCGAAGATTCGAATGATGTGCCGAAAGCTCATTGAGAGTTCGCCAAGAGCTCGTCAGGAGTTCGTCAAAAGCTCACCGAGAGTTCATTGAGAGTTCGTTAGGAGTTCGCCAAGAGTTCGTCGGGAGTTCGCCAAAAGTATGCCGAAAAGTTCACCAGAAGTTCGTCGAGAATTCGCCGAAAGAACGATTGACATACCAGACAAAGATTGCTTAGTTAATACCTTAATTATCATAGTTAGAACTAAGATTTAGGATTGGAGGTAATCCCACTAACTTAGTTAGGGGCCAATTGGGCCCTTAACAGGGCTGAATTGGGATGGTTGAACAGCCCATTGAGCACCTGAAGTCATGGCCTACGGTGGCATCGCCAGGGACTTAGTCTCCTAACCACCGCTTAGATTGGGCGGTGGTACCGTCGGTAGTTAGTGCTGCCAAGCGATGGTACCACCCTGTCAAGCGGTGGTACCGCCAAAGCTCAGTCTCCGAGCTTTGTTAAGCAATCGTACAACCCAGACCAAGCGGTGGTACCGCCCAATGTCAGTCTGTAGGTGGTGGTATTGCCAGTACCCCGAAAATCCAGGATGAGACACTTTTTGACTCCAATTTTGAAACCATTGGGGCCTATAAATACCCCACCCTTTTCTGCATGAAAGGGTATGAAAGTGTGAATAATATCTTGAAGTCTTGGGGTGTTAAAAGTGTTGTAAAAGTGCTAAGAGTCCTCCTTCTCCCTTTCTAAGTCTTGTGATCATTCAAGAGAGGTGTGAGGCTTGTGAGGGTTGTCTCCTAAACCTGTGAAAAAGAGAAAGTGTTGTAAAGAGGATGGTTGGTCTTTGCCCATTAAAGGAAGACCATTAGTGGAGGTTGGTAACCTCGACAGAGGAGGAATCAGAAGTGGATGTAGGTCACAATGATCGAACCACTATAAATTCCGATGTGCTCATTTCCATTCTGCTTTTTATTACTGCTATTACTTTCTAAGTTAATTGCTACTTCATTTACTATAAAGTCAAGCACTTTTTGAGATTGGTTTTCAACGAACGAATATCTTACAAAATAGATGATTTTTTCTATTGCACTAATTCACCCCCCCTCTTAGTGTCGCTCTTGATCATAACAATTGGTATCAGAGCAAGGTCACTCTCGGTTTGGTTTGAAACCCAAGAGAGATAGCATTTGTCGGCAACCAAGATGGTCACTCAATCACATGTCCACCCATGTTCAATGGGATGGATTACACCTACTAGAAAACTAGAATGAAGATTTTTCTAATTTCTATAGATTTTGAGTTATGGAACATTGTGGAAAATGGCTTTCAAAAGTCTTCTCTTCCAATGAACGGTTAGAATGAGTTGAAGAAGAAGACTTTCACTCTAAATGCTAAGGCTATGAATGCCTTGTTTTGCGCTTTAGATAACAACGAGTTCAATCGAGTATCTATTTGTGAAATGACTTTCGATATTTGACATACACTCGAAATCACTCACGAGGGCACTTATAGAGTAAAGGAGTTCAAAATTAATCTTTTAGTCCATACTTATGAGTTGTTTCAGATGAAACCAAGTGAGACCATTGGAGATATACACATCCGGTTTACAGATATCATCAATGGTCTAAAAGGACTTGGTAAAAGTTTTTTTAATTTCAAACTTGTTAATAAAATATTAAGATCCCTTCCAAAGAGTTGGGACCCTAAAGTAATGGTCATTCAAGAGGCCAAGGACTTAAATAATTTTCCTCTTGAAGAACTTATCGGGTTATTAATGGCCTATGAGATAACTTATAATGCTCATAAAGAACTTGAGAACAACCTTCCAAAGAATAGGAAGGATATAACACTAAGAACTTATGGAAGACCACTTGAAAGAAAATTTAAGTGATGAGGACTATGATGATGACTTGGCACTCTTGACAAGAAAGTTCAAAAAATTCATAAAAAGAAATAAATCTAAAAATGACACTAAAATCAAAATTGAATCCAAGAAAGAACAAGTTATATGCTACGAATGTAAGAAGCCGGGACATTTCAAAAGCGAATGTCCCCAAGTAAAGAAGAAGCAACCAAAGAAGAAGATGGCGCTCAAAGCAATGTAGGATAACTCTAGCGATTCCGAAGGCGAAGAACAAAGCAACAAGGAGATCGCTAACTATACACTAATGGCTATCAGAGATGAGGTAAGTAGTTCATTAGATACAAATTTATCCTTCAATGAGCTTTTAAATATTTTTCATGAATTATTTGATGAATGTAGAATGTTAAGTAACAGGTATAATTCTTTGAAAATCAGCATGCCCTTTTAAATAATGAATTTAAAAAACTTAAGCATGATAATCCTTTATTACCTCTATGCATTAAGTATGAACACTTAGAGGCACTTGAGAAGGAAAACTTGCTACTCAAAGAAACATTAGAAAAGTTTAAGGTTGGTAGCAAGTCCTTGAATATGATCCTTGCCAATAAGGGTCACATTCATAGAAGAGGTGAAATCGGATTTGTGAGTAGCTCTCACCAAAATCCAACCACCTTTATTGAAGGCCCTACCTTGCATGTATCACCCCACACCAAATGCAACTTTTTTTTGGAAACTCGGACATGTTGCTTATAAATGTCCACTTAAGAGAAATAGTCCACACAAATTAATTTGAGCTCCTAAAAGAATCATAAAGAACTCTATGCAAAACGATAAGTTAAGTAGATCAATTTTTGAGGTACCCAATGTCAAATGGTTACCTAAAAATCACTCTTTTTTGTAAAAATGTTTACATTCACAAGCTAGGAGCAAGATATGGTATCTTGATAGTGGATGCTCAAGGCACATGACTAGAGATCTATCTAAATTCTCTAAGCTCACTAGCTTAAACGAAGGGTATGTCACATTCGGAGACAACAACAAGGTTAAAATCATTGGCAAAGGAACCATAGGTAACAAATCTAACTTTTTGATTAAAGATGTGTTGTTGGTTGATGGCTTAAAGCATAATCTTTTGAGCATAAGTCAATTATGTGATAAAGGATACATCATTAGATTTTAATCCAATACTTGCATTATTGAACAACCACACAAAAACACCTCTATGATTGCCCTAAAATAAAATAATGTATAAGTTTTTTTGTTTTGAATGACGATGCTTGGCTTTGGCATAGGAGATTAGGTCATACTAGCATGAAACTAATCAATCAAATCTCATCCAAAGAACTTGTAAGAGGTATTCCTAACATTAAGTTTGTTAAAGATAATGTGTGGGATGCATGTCAACTAGAAAAACAAATAAAAGATAGTTTCAAACCAAATAATCAAATAAGCACCTCTAGATCATTGCAATTGATTCATATGGATTTGTTTGGACCAATTGATACATTAAGCCTAGGAGGTAGCAAATACACCTTTGTAATTGTGGATGATTATAGTAGATCTTGAACATACTTCTTGGCACACAAAAGTGATTGCTTTAGGTATTTTTCTAAGTTTTGTAAACTTGTTCAAAATGAAAAAAGCTTTATGATTTCATCAATTTGGAGTGATCACAGTGGCGAATTTCAAAACCCTGATTTCCAAAATTTTTGTGAATCTAATGGATACAACAACAATTTCTCTACTCCGAGCTTCTATTTCAAAAGTCTTTCATGTCTTTAATAAAAGAAGCTTGGTCATAGAAGAGTCTATTCATATTGTCTTTAATGAAGTCTCCGAATTTAAGAAAAATGAGTTTAATGATGATTTTAATTTTGATGCTTTAAATTTAAATGAACCCTCTCCTCCAACTAGCAACTTGGATACATCTTCTTCTGAAACATCTTTACCTAAGGAATGGAAGTACGTAGATGCTCATCCTAAGGAGCTAATAATAGGAGATACAATAAAAGGGGTTCAAACTCATTCGTCTCTTAAAATTTTTTGTGCCAACACTGCTTTTCTTTCTTAAATTGAACCTAAATGTATTGACGAAACCTTGAAAGATAATTCATGGGTTATCGCAATGCAAGAAGAGTTGAACTAATTTGAGAGAAATGAGGTGTAGGAGCTTGTTCTGAGGCCTAGTGACCATTTAGTTATTAGTACTATATGAGTCTTTAGAAACAAGCAAGATGAATTTGGTATCGTGGCTAGAAACACGGCTAGATTAGTGGCCAAGGGTTTTAACCAAGAAGAAGGTATCGATTATGAAGAAACTTTCACTCTTGTGGCAAGATTAAAAGCCATAAGGATGCTCCTTGCCTATGCTAGTTGTAATAATTTTAAGTTATTTCAAATGGATGTTAAAAGTGCTTTTCTTAATGGCTTTATTTCTGAAGAAGTTTATGTTGAACAACCTCATAGATTTGAGAATGATAATTTTTCGAATCATGTATTTAAATTGACTAAAGCTCTCTATGGATTAAAACAAGCCATAAGGGCTTCGTGTGAGAGACTTAGCTCCTTTTTTATCCAAAATAATTTCTCTAAAGGCAAGGTCGATACTACATTGTTTATTAAAATTTTTAAAAATAATTTTTTTGTTGTTCAAATTTATGTCGATGATATTATTTTTAGTTCTATAAATAAATCCTTATGTAAATCGTTTGCCAAGAGTATGAGCCAAGAGTTTGAAATAAGTTTAATGGGTGAACTAACTTTCTTTTTAGGCTTACAAATCAAATAACTTAGTGATGGTATTTTTCTTAGTTAAACAAAATATGTATTAGACTTGCTAAAATGATTTAATTTGGATAGCTCAAAGGCTATCAATGTTGAATCTCGGATTTTGATGATGAAACCAATTGATAAGTGTTTATGTTTTAATCTGTGTTTTGCATGACATAGGAAGCTTTGATCAGTATGAGATAATTAAAGCAGGAAAAATCATGTTGTGCTAGAGGAAAACATGTCAGAAGATTGGACGTCAGGCCAGAGAAACGGTCGATGTATCGACAGAAGGCTTCCTTGGACAGGCTAATGCAAATGGACTATCAAGCTGATGAATTCTTTCAGGCTTATTCCAACTCAACAATTGATGCCTGAGTGGAGAGAAGACCAGTCGGTGACATTGTTGACTAGATCCGTCATGGATAGCTGCTCTTCTGCTGGTGCATTCATAGTGCCATGGAGCGGCATTTGCATGCAGTGTTGACTCATTATGGTGATTGTCTATTCATGGCCTCTGTTAATATGAACAAAGTATCTACTTTGATGGGTCAGTGTCTATATATGTACATACAGATGAGTTGGCCTTGAATGTAATGGGTGTGATGCTCATACCATGGTGGACCAGAGGCTGCTAGTGACCACCAGCACTGCAGCTTTTGGTGAAGACCACCAAACAAAAAGATGACAGGTGCTTCTTATCTATCCCCTTCAACCCCAGCACAGGGTCATGGCCCTTGGTGTCATCCCAAAGGTTATTTTGCTGTGCCGGTGCCTGATATGTGCCTAGCCGGTCTTATTTCTCCTTCCCCTTCTGAGGCAGTAGAGTCTCGCTCGAAGCTTTCTCTCAGCATAGTGGTGGGGTTCTTCGTCGTTATGGGACACTTTCTTTCAGGCAGCTTGTTTCCTTAATGGGCTTTCCACATTCCAACCTTTTTCTTGTGCTGCAATCCTTTTCTTTTCCGTGGCTTGGGCGAATCCACCATCTCCTTCTCCATCTTGTGCACTGAACAGTGCAACTGTGATGCATTTGCTTCTCCATCTCTGTCAGCTACTTTGAGCAGAACCTACATCACATTATCGGAAGAATAAGAAGAAGAAGATGGTGATGGATGCCGACGATGACTTCTTTTGCAGAAGCAAGAATAAAGGAACTGACTTAGTTCACTTGGCTGCTCCGTTGGCATGGTGGAATCTGTGTAGATGATCACGGGAGCTTTGGATTGTGCCATGAGAAGACGGCAATGGTGCATGGCCTACATTGTGAGAGACAGAGAGAGAGAGAGGATTCTCAATAATGCACAGGGATGGTACCCTCTTTGTTACCAACGAGACAGCACTGGGCCCATAGTAATCTTTCGAATCACTATACCAGTAATAAGAGCGGGTAATAAGTCAAGCCGATGAATTTGGTACCATTAGACCCATTTGGTGGAGCGCTGCCCTGTAACTTATTTTACGCATAAAACTACGCGCGCTTTCTCCGCCGCCGTCGTTGACCAATTGCCGTCGACAACGTGGCGGCCACTCACCGGGTGACCCTTGCGGTCCCCAGCCCCTCTCACTTATTGCGGTCCAGTACAAACTTCGAGGCAGTGACGTGGATGTCTGTTCCGTCGACACGTAACCAAATAAAAAAATAAGCATCGACAGCTTGCGTCGATCTTAGGCAACTACGGGATCTGCTCCAAGGCAAGTTGTACCGACGTGGATTCACGCACCACAGTCGCGATAAGCACCCGCATGCTGATGTCGCCTCGGGCAACTTTAATTTCCTTTTATACCCTTATCAATCTCAGTAATTACCCACTTTGTTGTCGATCGTGCTTACATTTAATATTTATGAAAAGATGGACACTAAAAATAAATCATGTGATGGAATGATACATGCAATACTTTTATTATTATTATTATTATTATTATGTATGTGATGCATATGATGTGTATCATGAATGCCTTAAATGATGAATGTTTGATATCATAATCAACATATTAATAAATGCTTAAAAATTTTAATGTTTTTGTATCATGTATGATATGCTCATAATGTTGATTGGTTTATTTTTCGATATTGTGCATGAAAAATGAAATGTAAGATTTTGAAAACTTGCATGTTTTAATTTGAAAATATAATGATGCACAAATAAAATTGATACTTGCCCTTGTCATGATTTGAAGATTATAGTAAAGGGAAATAAATTACACTATTGTATTGTTATTCCCTTCTATTTGACAATGACATAGGGGGAGCAAATTTTGCTAGCTTGCTAGCTAGCTTGCATACTTCAAGAAGAAGCAAAAGTGCTATCTTGCAAATCTTAAGAGAAGCAATGTGTGCTAAGTTACAAATTTCAAGAAAAAAGCAAAAATTGCACTTCTCAAAAGAGATGAAAGAACTTACTTCTTAAACATCTCAAAACAGCTAGCTTGCATGTTCTAAAATGTTGTAAAATTTTCATGCAATGATTTGAATTTATATTCCAAACATATGGATAGTGGTACTTCTCCTTTTTGTTGATGACAAAGGGGGAGAAGTATGTTGATGTCATGCATGATTTGATCATGACATGTTGCTTGGATTTTTGAATCCAAGAGTTTCTATCAATATGGCATATTGATAGGGGGAGTTTTTTAAACTCCGGGAGTTTGGTTAACTCCGTCATCGATTGGTTGTCATCATCAAAAAGGGGGAGATTGTTGAATCTCATATTTTGATGATGAAACCAATTGATAATTATTTTATGATTTAATCTGTGTTTTCAGTGACGTAGGATGCTTCAATCAGAATGAGATAATTAAAGCAAGAAGAATCATGTTGTGCCGGAGGAAAATATGTCAGAAGATTGGATGTTGGGCCGAAGGAATGGTCGACGTATCGACAGAAGGCTTCGGGCCGTAGATTCAAGCTTCAGGCCATGGATTTGAGCATCAGGCCAAGAAGAGCGGATATTGCACCAAGGATATCGGAGTTGCGGAGTCAACTGGTCGATTGGGCAATAAGCCGCAAGAGAGGACGATGCGTCGAAGAATCGGACGAAGTGTCGAGGGACCAATGATATGCTGGACAACTTGATTAATTCTTAGTATTAATTGTCTAGATCGAAGTATATTTTACATGTGCAGGATTAACTACGATAGCAAGGCATGAAGCAAAATGAAGTCCCGGAGTCAAGGACATGATTTCGTTGGGAGTTCGAGAGTTTGTCGGAAGTCTAGGTGTTAGTCCGAAGTTCTGGTGGAACCAGCCAAGAAGTCTCGGAGCTTGCTAGAGAAGCTTGTCGGAACTCACCAAGAAAATCGTCGTGAAGTCTAGGAGCTTGCCGGGAGTCCACTGGAACATTGCCGAGAGATCGTCGGAAGTTCGCCGAAACCTCACCGAAAGAATAGACTTACGGACTTGTTTAGCTCAAATTATGTCTTAGGAATCGTAGTTAACATGTAACTGAGTTTGAATCTGAGCCAACCCAATTATGGGCCAGCTAGGCCCATGTAAGGACTGTGTTGGGCCCAATAAGAGGCCCAAACAATGCCCCAAGAAGTCTCACCATCGTGGCACAATCTTCGAGACTGTGTCAAGCGGTGGTACCGCCAGTCTAGGTGGTTGTACCACCCCTAGCAGGGTGCCAGGTGGTGGTACCACTAGTTTAGGCGGTGGTACGGCCCAACATTGCCCCCCAAGCGGTGGTACCGACCAACACAGTGTTAGTGTCAGACTGACACTATGCGGTGGTACCGCCCGTGCCCGGGGAACCCAGGATGAGATATTTTTAGGCACCAAGTTTGAATCAACTTGAAGCCTATAAATACCCCTCTCATCCCTGGTTAAATAATACAAGCACAAAGAGATTAAAAGTGAGAAAACGCTATTGCAATCATAAGTGAATCCCCTCCTATAGCTTAAACTTAGAATTTTGTTTAGAGAGGAGTATGAGTGCTTGTAAGGGTTATCTCCTAAACCCAGTAAAAGGAGAAAAGGGGTGTAAAAGGTGGTTGGTCTTCGCCTATTGAAGGAAGACCGATAGTGGATGTCGGTGGCCTTGATGGAAGAGGAATCGGTGGAGTGGATGTAGGTCACGACGACCGAACCATTATAAAAATGGCGTGTTCTCTGGTTTGCATTTACTTCTTACCATTTACATACTGCAAACTGAATCTTTACTTACCTACTGCATTCACTTCATAAATGTACACTTTCAAAGTTATTACCTTTACGAAACGGTTTTTCGTCAGAAACGGATTTAATCGAAACAAAGTTTTAAACCGACGTTATTTTACCGCTGCACTAGTTCACCCCCCCTCTTAGTACCGACTCTTGTTCCTAACAGCTAGGAGTCCGCTGGAATATTGTCGAGAGATCGTCGAGAGTTTATCGGAAGATCGTCGGAAGAAACATAGACTTACGGACTTGTTTAGCTTAAGTATGCCTTAGATTTCATAGTTAGCACGTAATTGGGTTTGGATTTGGGCCAACCCAATTAGGGGCCAGTTGGGCCCATGTAAGGACTATGTTGGGCCCAATGAGAGGCCCAAATATTGTCCCAAGAAGTGGCACCGTCGTGGCATAGTCTCCGAGACTATGTCAGGTGGTGGTACCGCCAGTCTAAGTGTTAGAAATCCTCTTGTGAGAATCCTCCTCTAGTCTAAGTGTAAGAATAGTTTGAGAGAGAAGTGAGTACTTCTAAAGGTTGACTCCTAAACCTATAAAAAAGAGAATAGGGGTGTAAGAAGGAGGTTGATTTTTGCCTATTAAAGGAAGATCGATAGTGGATGCCGATGGCCTCGACGGAAGAGGAATCAACGAAGTTGATGTAGGTCACGATGACCGAACCACTATAAAACTCTGGTTTGTGTTTCTCTTGTGCAATTTACCTTACTACAAACCACTTTACTTGCTTTACATCCACTACTCTCTTCTGTACGCTTTCAAAGTTATTACCTTTACGAAATGATTTTTCGTCGGAAATGGATTTAATCGAAACGAAGTTTTTAAACCGACGTAATCTTTCCGCTGCACTAATTCACCCCCCTCTTAGTGTTGGACCCATTTCTATAACACTCATGGCACGAAGTCTTCTAGCACGTCGACCATTCTTCCGGCCCGACGTCCAATCTTCTAACATGTTCCACTCCGGCCCAATGTCTAATTCTTCCTGCTTTAATTGAATTACCTTTCCTTGATCTAGGTTAGTCCTGCGTCACTCAAATGCACATTAGATCTTAACTTCATTAATTGATTTCATCATCAAAATTTGAGATTCAATAACCTATTGGCTTATATGGCACCTATGACTAACAAATCAATCCTGCCCTATTAGATACTGGATCTCCATCCAACTACCCAAGTCTCTTGGATTAGTGGATCTCTATATAATAATCTCCAGACTGAATTAGACCAATGGCATGTCGGACAACATAGGATTCATGCTTGTAATCATGTGTCTAGATCAAGTTAGTTTAAGTCTAATTGAGTCAATTTCACCCCAAAACTGACCCAATTAGAACTAAACTAACTTGATCTATATACACGATTACAAGCATGAATCCTATGTTATCTAGCATGCCATTGGTTCATCCGACGCTTCGTTCGATCCTTCGGCGCATCGTCATCTCTTTTGGCGTATTGCCCAATCGGCATATTGACTCTCGCAACTTTCGATCTCCTTAGCACAATGTCCGATCCTTCGGCCTAATGCCCGAACTCATATAACGAAGTCTTCTGGCACGTCGACCATTCTTCCAGCCCGATGTCCAATCTTCTAACATATTCCACCCTGACCCAACGTCTGATTCTTCTTACTTTAATCGAATTGCCTTTCCTTGATCGAGGTTAGTCTTGTGTCACTCAAACGCATATTAGATCTTAACTTCATTAATTGATTTCATCATCAAAATCCAAGATTCAACAACCTATTGGCTTATAGGGCACCTATGACTAGCAAATGAATCCTACCTTATTAGGTACTGGATCTCCATCCAACTACCCAAGCCTCTTGGATTAGTGGATCTCTACATAATAATCTCTCATTGGCTCTTATTGGATCTTATTCATAAGATCCAATAATTTAATGGCTTACTGGATATCCAATAAGATAGGGGCTCCAATAGATATCTAATATCTGAATCTCTACTCGTCATAATACCTACCATATATGTGTGACCATCTAGGCCCAATATCGAGTTGCTTGTAAGTCATACCTATCAGAACTCCTTTTGACTCAGTAAATTATTATCTCTTATAATAATTCATTCGACTCATATACTACGCGAGTTGCTTGTAAGTCATACCTATCAGAACTCCTTTTGACTCAGTAAATTATTATCTCTTATAATAATTCATTCGACTCATATACTACTACAGCGAAAAACTTTCAATGTTTTAAAACTTATTTCGATTGAAACTAATTCCACAAGAATGGTTTCAACTCAATCCTTTTCGGAAGAACTTTGAACTTGAAACCTTTCGTGAAAGAGCAAGAGAAGACTAAAGTGATTTGTAGCAAGGTAAATCACACAAGTGAAAAACGTTGGTTTCGTAAAATCTTCGTATAAGTAAAACCGATCTCGGAAGATGTTTACGTCAAAGCGTATGTAAACGTGATTAAAGCAGAGTAAGGAGGAGAGGTAGTTTGCTATAAAGGAAAAATACTTAAAGTATATGCAAACCGAGATTTTAGAGTGGTTCGATCAACGTGACCTATATCCACTATCGGCTTCCTCCTCCGACGAGGTTACCGACGTCCACTAGAGGCCTTCCTTTAATAGGCGAAGGCCAACCACCCTTTTACAGCTTTTCTCCTTTT
>LVTN01000661.1:98139-124016 GCA_001649415.1 Musa itinerans | reverse complement strand
GTTAGGGTTGGGTAAGGGTTATATCGGTTTAGTTGGTTCGATTGAACCAACTAACCAACCGAACCAGGACCGAAAATCCTGGTTCGGTCGCCTTGGTTTACCCAGGCACTCGCCCGAAGCACCCAGCGCCTGGGCTCGGGCGAGCGCCCAGGCGGCGCCTGTTTGAAGCGCGCTGCCTGGGAGATTAGCGAGGCGCTCGGGCCTCGCCTCGCCTCGCCCGAGCGCCTAGGCGAGCGCCCGAGCGCCTTTTTCAATCACCGCTATTAATTTGCCATTGGTAAAGGTGATTAAGCCTGGGATCATTAATTACATTTTCAGACAATCCAATGCCTTGGATTGACTGTAACAATTGCACAGTGCGGAATTCATCTCATTTGATGTAGTTGCGTTAGTAGATGAGAAAGGGTGTGATGTCCCTTTCATTAGTCTTGTACATGGGACCTGATACATTTGTTCACTTGGGTTTTGTGGCTTTTGTTATTAGTCTCGTCTTCCATGTGTATTTAATTGTATAATGAGTTGCTACTTATATGCTTTTTGCTGATAACCCTGTTGAAGACATTTAGATATGTACATTGCATAACACTGATAAAGGACAACTGATCCTTCCTGTATGTTCAAAGAACCAAATGTCTGAGAATCATCATGTGGCATGCATTTTCTTTATGCATGTTTTGCTTTAGGATAGTACTGGTAAGGAGGATGACCCCATCCTATTGGTGTGCTGATGTATAATGTGATATTTTGATTTCACAATTATCTGATTTTTTCTATTCACTTTTTTTGAATTGCTCATCAATGGACTATTTCTAAGACATAGGTTGATGATTTTTGTGGTTTCTTTCTGACTTTTTTTTTATGTAATAGCCTTATTGAGCCTTATTTCAGATCTGCATATATCTTTCTTTCTTTTGCAAAAGTCTCTGAAGTTTCCAACAAAAGGGAAAAGAAATGGTAGAAACTATGATATAAAACATAATATAACTTACCTCTATGATCATATTTCATTGTTTTAAATTGGATTATAATCATCATCCACATTCCTCACCTAGCCGGTGACTGACATGTTGCGGGGCAGCTTTTATATAAAGTTCTCATTAAAAAAAGATAAAAGGAAGCAAATTAGAGAGAGAGAAAAGGAGGGAGGGAGGGATACCTACTGAACTGATCTTTGCCCTAGCATTCACGATTAATCTCTTCAGTGGCAAGTCATCTTGGCTTTGTCTTGTCTTCATATCTGATTCCACATAGCTTGGGCCCTAGAAGATTGAATTGTCAGGAAAAACAAAGAGAGGATGAGCCATTTTTGACTTAGGTGTTTATTGTGGTTCAAAATACTGAACTAGTCTACATTAGAACAACCACCCCCTCCTTCCAAAAATATAAATACTTGCATGAGAGCAGTTTTGCCTATGTGGATGACACTTTCTGAACCCTATCATCATTTTTCGTTTGCCTTCTAAGATTTTGATTTAATTTTTAAAACTGTAGATGGGACTAATTTATCTCTGTATAAAAGTGCCACTGAGTGAACTAAATTCTGCATCTTGGCATGTATGGTAGCCATGATCAAGAGGGCTGATTACCCTTTATTCACAAAGGGTGTCACTGAGAAAGGTGGCAGAAACATCTATCTTTTTTATGTGTTAGTTACTGGATAAGGCTTGTTAGATGTTGTTGTGTTAAAAAAGAGCATTTTGTACAGGTTCTGCTGTATTTTGGTGAAAAGAGTCAAAAAGTTGAATCATGTTATCATTAGTTGTTGAGGGTTGAAATCTTCTGTGGAAGAGACACCACAAGCAATGTGCAGGAGCAATGTAATTTGCGCTGCTTTCTCCACTATCTCGAACCTGTGTTTTCAAGTTGTTTTACAACTTCTGCAAGCCATATAGTTTGATTTCCAAAGGGATATTAACTATCATTACATAATTATGTTTTATTTGCCAAAGTTCACGTTCCAGTTTGTACATGTTTTCTGATATCATTTGCATAAATAAGTATTTGCACTTTGACATTTCCTTGTTATTGTCTAGGGTCACCCAGAAATAATTCGTGAACTTGTGGACCTCATTGGGATCACATCTATAATGGAGGTTAGTGGTTCAGTTTCATTATGTTTATGTGAAGTTGATGTGAAACTATGAAAACACAGAGCTACTAGGGTTTTTTTCTTTCATCTAGTTCTGATGTTGACATGTAAGGCAGGTACTCATTCGATTGATTGGTGCTGATGAAAATATGCACTCCAACTACACGGACACAATTCAGTGTTTGGAAGATGCTGATATTCTTGAGATGATCGTGGATAAGTTCAGGTCATCGGTATGTGGTGTCTTGTATCATCATTTTAGATTAGCCCTTTTTGGAGACTTGCTATAAGGAAATAAAGAAGACATGTTCCTCTATGAGACAAGCTATATACCAAGTTACCTACAACTAAGGTTTTTAATTTCGAATGATATCGCTTGTACCAGGTGGTACGTACCGGTCCGCCAGCAGACCGGTACATGGACTGCTCGCTATCGGATTGATCGGCGACGGTCGATTTCGACCGTCGTCGCTTGCTACGGGGCGGTATTAGTCGAGGGACAAGGAAGAAGAGGGAGAACCTGGAGATCCGACGCCACTCTCCGTTGACGATCTCGATTTGTCGTCGCCCTCCCTCATTGGACGCCGCATATGAGATGTTGGCTCCTCCTCGTTTGAGGCGACCAGGCCTCGGTGTCGTCGGTGACTTTTCCTCATCCACGCGGGGAGAAGAATCCTCGGCAACGAGAAGAAGCCTCGATGACGTTGCCCTTTTTCTATTTTTTAACTTTATTATTATTATTATTATATATATATATGTATACATACATATACATACATATACATATACATATATATAATATATATATATACCTATATATATATATATACATATATATATATATATACATATATATACTGAGTGGTATGCTAGAGTGTACTGCTCGGTATACTCGTATCTTACCGAGCTGAGCATGATACTCCGGTACGATACGTAATTGTGGATCTTGCCAACAACAACAACAAGTGCAATAACAAGCTTTAAATGTCCCAACTATTTAGGATCAGCTTTGTCCAAGAATATATCTAAATCAGGATTATTGAAATCTTTTTTAAATTGTTTCTAATACAGTCTCATTAGGTCATTTTCTATGTCTTTCTCCACCATTAATATTGTATGATCTATAACCAAGTAAAAGAATTTCTTGATCCTAATTATCTGAATGGGTGACTTCTTTCTAATCTGGCAATTTTTGAACAGGACTCACCAGAAGTCCATTCCAATGTAGCAGAAATTCTTTGTGCCATTACTCGATGTGCCCCTCCAGCACTCGCAGCTAAAATTTGTAGCCCAAGGTAAACATGATATAAGAGTTCTGTTTAATGGCAGCGTGTCATAGAAGTGAACCTGTTGATCATTTGGATCTTGAGCTTTGTTCTATCTTCTGATTATTTTATTATGTTTTCACAATGCAGTTATGTGGGAAGATTGTTTCATCATGCACTGGAAGATTCAAGACCTAAATCTGTGCTAGTACACGCCTTGTCTTTCTGCATATGTTTGTTAGATCCTAAACGACTGGTAGCATCTTCCTATCAAGCGTTTAGAAGCCAGCTAACTCATGGATCATTAGTTATTGCTAGTCAAGAAACAGTTGAGGGTATGCTTGGGAGACTAGGTATGTTGTTGCTTTTGTTTGTGCTTGGGATGCTTCTATTGTAAGATTTACAATTTGTTTATCTTATTTTTATAGGTTTAATATTTTGAGCTTCAAGTTTTAGTAGATTAGGATGCTTGTGATAAATTACAACCAGCTCTATTGTTCCCTTTTATTTTTGGCTTTATTGCCCATCATTATCCTATATCTCAAAATAATTTGAGACTTCGAGTTGCTTATTTAACAACTTCCATAATATGTCTGTTGAGACATTGGTTAGTGCACTATTGCACGATTGATGGGTCTCAGTTTCAATTCTATGTATGATGTCTTGTATGCTATTTAATGTATTGACAATTTCTTTCTAAAAAAAACTTACAGAATCCTCTCCATGCCAACTTTTTTGTTTGGATTATATGATTCTTGTTGGCATTGTATGGGTCCTGTGGGATCTTGAAAGTAGATGCAACGGTAGTCTTCTTTTCTAGCAAGTGTAATAAATGTATATTCTTTTAAAGCCTTGATTCTATACACATCAGGAAATCAATTAATCAACATCTGATTAGGCTTTTTTTTAAAGTTTAGTGGTAACATGAGTATTCCTTGTGATGAAACAACAAACCTTGAGAGGCTGACCTTTAAGATTTTACGGTTTGATCCTGAGCCACAGCCTTGGATCATATCTCATTACCACGGTCTTGGGTCGTATCTCATTGCCACAATATTCATGGTTAAAAATACTGTGCATACTGGTCAGTACAAGTTGGTATTTACCAGTCTGACATCCAGCTGAAATATGAACAGAATGATTTCACTTGGTTTGGTCTGGCATGGGTTGTATTACTTGGTGAACTTCCAGGAGATAAGCAAATCAGTGTGAGATTGTAAGTCCACAACCCGGTACTAGTCTTGAAACTTTTTTTTATTTATGATAGCTGTGATGATTGTTCTTTTTCTTTCTCTCTCTTCATGCAAATTCTCTATTTGCTTATCACTTGATACCCATATCAATTTTTTTTTTGACAGCTGTCATTTCTTTACCTTTCTTTCTCTCCTCTCATGTGCCTCCTCCCTCCCTCTCTCTCTCTCTCCCCCTTCTCTCCTCTGTCATCTCTACCTCCTTCGCTCTGCCATGTTTCTGCTTGCTCTTCTAGGTCGTTGTCTCCTCTTCCACCTTCTCATTCTCCTTTGGCGATCCTCCTGTCTTTTCTTCTCCTTCCCTTGGCGGTACTGATCAATTTAACATGTTGGTACATCAGTAGCAATCCATCTGTCTATTGCTATTATCACTAGACCAAACATTGGTTTTGACAGTAAAGTCAAACCCATCATTGGTTTGGACAGCTGTCTAATGCTATTGCCACCAGTAAAGTCAAAACCAAACATTGGTTTTGACAGTAAAAGGATAGATTATTTTCCCTAGTCCAAAGGCCATTGAGGAAGCCCAAACAGAAATGGAGTGGTGTTCCTCCTAACATTGTGTGTGCTTGCAATACTTTTCATCACAAAGATAAGTGCTCGAATACTACACAACAGATTCTGATTTATTCTTTTGGACCTATGAATGTTTACAATTACATTGGCTTCAATACAATAGTAGTAGCTTATTAAATCCACTAGGTTTAATAAGATTTTGAAGACTATAACTCAATTGCTATATATTGAACTTAACTTCATTATAATTATTTTTCTACATGAGATTTCAAATTTTTTTTTTCTTACTCACGAACGATCACTAGGAAGTGATGATTTCCTAATTATTACCTGATTTTCTATTTCTTAGCTCTACTTTTTTAAGCACATAATTGCTGATATTTCATTACACTTCATTCTAATTTTTCATCTTTTATCCATCTTAACATTATTATGTGCTTTAAAGTTTAAACCTCAAAAGCTTCCAGTTGTAGGAAATATTCAAACATGTTGTTGAAAGTTCTTACTTGAGACTAAAGTCGAAGTTCATCTCATAAGACTTCTAAATATTGTTATGGGTATGTATTTTTATGGTATCAAGCACAAATGTTGTCATGCATTGCATTCTTTGTTGTCTGTCCCAACTTCCATTTCGATAGTAAAGTACTATACTGAATTTATTTTTTGTGTGTTTTGCTTGGTAGTAGTCTTTAAAAGCTTCTATGTGAAGTTTTCTATAATTGTTTATAACTTTGGTGTTCTCTATATCAGCTTCTGTATTTGCTTTTCTATTCATTCCAACATGAAACAGGTGATTTACTGAAATTGTTGGATATTACTTCATCGGATAGTGACTTACCGGCCACATATGGTAAACTACAGCCTCCTCTTGGGAAACAACGTTTGAAGGTATCATATGAAGTTTGATTTTGTATTTATGAGTTTATATTTGCCAAAGTTAATGAATAAATAATCTCCTTTTTAGTGTAAACTTGTAGTTTTTGGATATCCAACTTAGAACAAGATATAATATATATCTCATGTTATAGGCACCATATTAATTTGGCATTTATTACATTACAAAAAACACTTTAATTGTCTGAAAATGCATAATTGTTTGTTAATATGTTGATATATGCTTTATTGCGTAAAAGTTCAAACTACATGCCAAATTCATGTAGTTTATGCCTTATGATGATGATGATGGCTTACCATTTGGGCTGCATATATCTTCAGAAGTACGGAATGACTTTTCTAGATTTATTAATGTTTAAATAATGCATTGAAGTACTTGCTCATGTTATGTGGGATTAACTTGACCCAAAATTTTCATGATGTCTTCATTCTAATAATAGTTTAAAATGGCTTAATTTTTTTTATCAGATTGTGGAGTTCATCTCTGTTTTGTTGACAATCGGTAGTGAAGCTGTTGAAAAAGAATTGATCTGGCTGGGAGCAATAAAGCATGTCATAGATTTGTTTTTTGAGTAAGTAGCGCATCTGAATGACTTATTTTTTGGTCAACTATTGAACTTATCACTAAAATTTATAGCTTTGAAACTTCATGGAAATTGTAGGTACCCTTTCAATAGTTTTTTGCATCATCATGTCGAGAATGTTATAGGATCGTGCTTAGAGAGTAAGAGGACTCTGTTAATCGAACATATTTTGAATGATTGTGACATTGTTGGCAAAATTCTTGCCGCAGAAAAGCAGCCTTCCTTGTCAACTGATTCTTTTAAGGTATGGAGTTTGTATAGTACCTTAGTTGTTCTAGATAATATAACAGTTTGCTACTAGAATTCTTAAGATTATGTTTCGTCATGTTCTGTATGTGTGCCTCAATCCCCAAGTTAACTTTGTTTTGTATATTATTCATTTGTTCTCTTTCTTAAAGATAACATCAGGATGATCTTTAACAACCTTGCAAGTTTAAAATTTCATTGTAGGCTACAGTGTCTGCAGAGGGACGGATACCTCCAAGAATAGGAAATATAGGTCACATGACACGCATTGCAAACAAGCTTGTTCACTTGGGAAATAACAGGAGCATAATCCAGACACACTTGCAGGTCAGTCGACTTTCTTAATTTTAATAGAAGTGTGGTTTGTAAACATATTGAAATTTATCATGGTCAAATTTAAAAGCCAAATTCATGAAAAAGTTGGGTGTAATGTGGACTTTGTTTGATGCGGCAGTTAGAAGCTTTACCTGTCATTCAAAGTTTTTTTATAATGATAACTTTGGTGTTTGGACCAAGGATTGAAATACTGTACCGTATTGATGTTTCGAGCTTGGTTTGGTACGGTATAGTACCGTGTATCGAGTAGTATACTAGGGTGTACCGAGCGGTACACCTAATTTAGGTATAAAATCCTTCGAAAATGTTTGAAAATAAAAAAAAAGTTAGGTTAGGGTTTTTAAGTTAGAAATAAATCAATCAAATTTTGATTAAATCATCATTAAAATGACTAATCGTAGCATTAAATAACTTTAATAAAACCGAATTAAACCTATTTTACCATCATAAATATGTCAAACACATAAAAGAAGCATTATATACATAATTTTGATCTAATATAGTTCAAATTATGATGAAATCATCATTAGATACACTAATTACATGATTAACATAGTTAATTACCTACTAATTACTTCTTTTCCAACACTATAAACATGTCAAACACCCAAATAAGTATTAAAGATATTGAATTGATATAAAATCGATCAAATTTTGATTAAATCATCATTAAAATGACTAATCGCAGCATTCAATAACTTTAATAAAACCTAATTAAACTTATTTTACTATCATAAATATCTTTCAATATTTAATATGCATGAAATATAAATATTTGACCTATTAAGTATCTAATTTTGAATTAATCAATATTAAACACACTAATCATAATATTAAAGATCTTAATTACTCTCTAATTAAAGAAAGAGAATGCATACCTCTTCATTAGAAAGTTCTTCCTCTCAATCTTCCTAAATTAGCCTCGATTCAATTCATAAATCATTATTTTGTAAAGTTTAGGAGAGCTCAAATATGAGAAAAAAAGAGTTTAAGATATTTTAAGAGAGTATGAGAGTGAAATAGGGGAGAAGAAGAGTTTAAAAACCTATGAGAAAGGGCTCCAATGGTCAATTTGATCGTTGAAGCACTGTTACTGATCGGTAACGGTTGAAATTTCGACCGTTACCGCCCGATATAACCCTATATCATCCGATACGGGACGATGTTAAGCATTCCGCTCGGTAGCGGGCGGTCCGTGTATTGATTTTCTGTCGGACCGGTACATACCAGGCGGTATTATTCGAAACTGTAAACCTTGGTTTGGACATCCTTATCTTGATTGGTTTATCGTTTGCCGAACTTCTTTTCTATGAGTCTATATACACTCTTTACTCTATTACATTACTTCCCCGTTATGATTGGATACTCTTGCTGTCCAAGTTCTGAAGACAATCTTGCTACTTGCATGCACTTTAGGACTATTCCTTTCTTACTTTTCTGCAGATTGTGCTTCAATTAAATTTCAAATCTTGTAATTGTGTTAATTACCTTTGCTTCTGATGCTATACTTCATTGTATAAACACTCATTCTTATGGCCTGGTCTTACCTGCAGGAAAATAGTGATTGGGTTGATTGGCATAGTAATGTCTTGCTCAAGCGGAATTCTGTAGAAAATGTACATCAATGGGCTTGTGGGTAGGTTATTTCAGGGTTTAAATGGTCACACTAAGATGCTTAACCTTTATTTTTTTTCCATGTATTGCTTTCCTGTAGATTTTGTTTTTGTTCATTTGAGACTACAACCTAATATGGTTTCCGAGTTCAGCTTACTTCCTTTTTTATGAATGATGAGTCTATAGAATATGCAGTTGATAGCAAAAGAACTATTCATGTAGTAGGATAGTGAGAGTTTTCAGTGTCCGACATGCTCTCTTAAATTCTGGGTTTTGTATACTTTGTTATTTTATGGTTGTTTTCATTTTAAAGTTTCTATGGATGGGTTTTAACTTTTTAAGTTTTTAACATAGATGTATTTCATTTTATTGTTGTCGTTTTTCTCTATATATTTTTATTAGGGAGGAACATTCTTTTGCTTGGTAGATGTCCACAGTGCAACAAATTTGACTATTCTTTGCATTCTCATCTTTGTTATATATGTTGAATGTGATCATTTCAATTAGACCTTTGCCATTGTTGATCTCCTAGGGTAACTATCTCTCCTTCACTTGTAGTTACTTGGAGGCCAGCCTTTGAAGGGTTTAATTGCCAAACTTTTAGTTGCAAAAGGCAGTTTTTAGAATTTTTGGGATGCATATTTGACTTTAAAATTTTATATATTCCATTGAAAATTTCAAATATTGGTTGGACTTGTATGTATTGCCTGGTATTTGCTAGTTCGACCAAGCACCACAACTAGACCATAGAGGTAGTATCAGTTACTATTTAAGTTTTTTCTTCCTACCACCTTGTGGCCAAATGGGTTCGACCAGTTGATGTAACCAGTAACCAACTTGTACTTATAAACTTTGTTTCCACGTAAATCTTGATAAGGCCACAGTTTTGGCTAATTATGGCAGTTAGAGCATATATAGCTTTTTCCTTCTATTAGTTGATTATATAGGATGGTTATGCATAGGAATTGGTTTAAATGAATCATCATTTGTCATATTACGATCAAAGCCATGATTGTAGTTGTTTTATATATAATGGATTGAGTGCTTACATAATATTAGTACCATTTTTTAAAACCTTTGGTGCATCCTATACTAAAAAAATCAGAATGAACATGTTCTTGCGGAATATTTTGGAACTTGGTTATCTCATATATTGCAGTATTATATACTTATTTTCATGCACATATCTGGATACTGGTATTTTAAGCTGTCCAAGTTTGGAAACAGGCAGACGTTCAGAAAAATACAAGTTTCTAGGAGAGTTCACTTGATTGATGACCAACAGTAATTGAACTTAGTTCATCTTTACATGACAATTTGTCAAAGCATTAGAGCTTTCTTAATAATCTCCATTGTTTTTCTCTTTTAGGTATGATTTATTCAAATACTTGAATTATGTAAACTGATTGCTTGGTCAGTGATTTAGTAACATATTTGAAGTTTTGTACCATTGTTTTTACAGAACCATTCCCAACTTTATGCTGCACTAAATTATTTAATAAAAGTTATGCTATTTGTACAGACTAAAAACTTTTTACATTTGTGACCATCTACACCTTGTTGGATATTCCATGGATTAAAATGGTTTTCACTATTTATTAGGCGTCCAACTACACTACAGGACCGAGTAAGGGATAGTGATGATGAGGACTTCCGAGACAGGGATTTTGATGTGGCAGCACTGGCTAATAATTTGAGTCAGGCATTTCGATTGGGGATTTATACTAATGATGATATTGAAGAGGTAACATAAGGATGCACCTGTACCGTCTATGTTATTAAAAATATTGTTTTTGCTTGCTTACTGTTAAGTTTCATCTGTGAATCATTTCTTTTTTCAGACTATTTGCGGTAAGTTTGGTTTGATTTGATATACCTTTAAATTTTAGATCGGTGATCAAAGATGGTCTGTTCTGGTTGTCACTTATCACACTGTGTGCGGTGTTCTGTATATCACAAATTGTCTTGGTGTCATGCAAGGATGCCTTGACATAGCCCCATGCTTAAGGCTGCACATTACTTGCTAGAGTCCGAGGTGGTGATGGGCTTGGGTTGACACAATTCCTGCAGTGTTTCAGCATGCCCTTGGAATGGGAATACATCTAGTCCAATATGCTTCTGATGCAAGCCATGTATTGCCCATGTCAAAATTTGAGTAATTGCTGGTCTTATGACTGGCTTCATAACTGCATGGCCCGATGAGTGATACATACCACAAGAAACAATTATTAGCATGTGCACAATAGCTTCAGCAATCCTTGCTTGGCAATGTTGTGTAAAATTAAGTTTGACATGTGTGATATGAGTGGCTTGATTAAGGATTAGCTTCAGCAATCCTTTCTGGTCTTATTACTGGCTTGATAACTGCATGGCACGATGAATGATATATACCACAACAAACAATTATTAGCATGTGCACAATAGCTTCAGCAAACCTTGCTTGGCGATGTTGTGTAAGATTGAGTTTGACATGTGTAATATTGGAGTGGATGTGTCCTTTTCTGATTAACATGTAAGAGAATATTAGAGGTGTACTCACAGCTGTTCTAGCATGATAAACAAACACATCATTCTTATTTAGTTCTGGAAAATAGATTGCTTGGAAGCAACACCATTCTTGTTTTGTTAGAGCTGACATTGTGAGACATTAATTATGCTTAATGATTTGGTAACATCAAAGATATTTGCAAACCTGTTTTTCACCATTCCCACAATAGTTAAATGATAAAAAATTATCTCAAGACACAGGGTTGTGTATATACTATCTGGATTCGTTGTTATTGATAATTTATCAATGTTTTTGGCTGCTGGGTACAGGCTCAAGGATCTTTTGAACGAGATGATGATGAGGTATGTCACAATGTCACAGTTAATACTTTTTGTTTTTGTTGTTAATTTTCGAAAGGTTTTCTAGTGATGGAATGGGTAACTGTTGGGTCATAAACCTTGGGGTGTTGGTTGGATGGAATCTCAAAGAAATAAGCTGTTTCTTTTTATTTTCTTGATTCTATTTGATATGCCAATTACATGAAGGTTTCACTTGATTTTCTACTATTTCACTTCTCATTCTATTATCCAAATCTGGATGAGGTAGGACATGGTGAACTTGTCAGTGCTCTTCAACCATATAGTTGAGTTTGTATTCATCTGGTCCAAAGGCATTTAGATATTGAATAATTTTTGCAGGACGTTTACTTTGATGATGAATCTGCAGAAGTTGTCATTTCGTCTTTGCGTCTGGGGGATGACCAGGATAGGTAGTTGCAATTTTTGTGAACATCCCTGATATGCCTGCCTGCCAACCACTTGGTTGATCAAGCTGATTGAAATTCTCTGGCTTGTGCAGTTCCATCTTCACAAATTCCAACTGGTTTGCTTTTGAAAATGATAGAGGGGTCAACGATCATCTAACGGATTCACCTACTTCATCGTCACCGAATTCAAATGAGAAATCACCTGATGTAGATGAGCCTGATGAGGTGATTATTGGTGATAACAAAGATCTAAATGACATGGGAACATCTTTGCAAGCCACAGTTCTAGGAACCACTTCAGGAGAAACTCAGGCTACTGTCTCAGGGAATGGTCCTATCAATGAGCCCAAAGAAGGCACTAGTGACTCAAGTATAAGTGAGGATGAGAAACCACCAGGGTGGGTTGAATGGAGGGAGACGCTGGGGTCTGACATCGCTGGTATAAATCCAACTGCAGATATTCCGAATGGTCAGTTTGAGATGGAGAAAGATGTGGATAATGAAGGTACACTTTGTACAGATGATTGTCGGCCTTCATCTGGAGATGCAGAAACAGAGAGACCAGATGTGGATGAAGGTGGATCACCAGGACCCACTGACGTTCCTGCTGAAGAACTACCAGAGTCCAGTAAGGGTAATCTATGTGGGGACTCACCTGGATCTCCTCAAATCACTAATGCTGGTTTAAGTTCGGAGCCACTTGGACATGAATCTGCTGCTGAAGATTCAGAACATGAGAGGACTGCTGACAATGTGGGGAAGTGAGTTCAAGATGGACAACACCAGCTCTATATTGATCCAATGATGGTTGCTCGATTCAGATGGTAACCTGGACATTGTTGCTCGCTGTAAAAACTGTAGAGCCCTGCACATCTTGGGAGAAGGCTTTTATGGTACGAGGGCTGATATGTTGTTCTGCCATTTACTGTTGACCTATCACTGCTGTACAAATGACAGGCCAATCTAACATAAGGAGGCACTGGCAACTTGTCTTCATGTTTCTCGCCGTGCGTGGAAGTTGTTGAAATTGATTGGTGCCAATAATATCATTGGCATGTAGCAGCTCACTCCTAATTTGTTGTTTTTTGTTTCTTTGTTGTACCCTTTGAAGCTTAACGGTGTTAAAAATGGTTGTTGATCATATTGAAACATAGGACTACTGTTGTACCCATGGTAACGCTCTTTCGGATAGTGATGCGACCTTTTAAATTTCTTTTTCTGGTTATATGACAGACTTATATGATTTACGTTCTAACCCATCTTTGGTGCTTGTGATCTAAGTATAGATGATCGATATATTTTGAAAAAATGCACATCGATGTTAGTTCGAATAATAAAGCCCGCATCATCTTGCTGTTTCCTGTAAGTGTCTGCATTTAATTGATGTCATGCTGTAGGTTTTCCTCGTCTCATCAGAATATTGTTGTCGTGTGATCCCAAGATGTTTCGGCTATCAAAAGCTTAACGTAACTGTCCGTTGACACGCCAAGATAATGGGCGTACGTATGTATGCGCGAGTGCCTGCCGTTCTTCCTCTACGTCACCAGAACCAAGTCGTCCGAACCAATCGATCAGGGAAACACCGAGCCCAAACTTCAAGTGGTTCGGATAATCCGAACCCACATGGGTCATGTTGGTTTCCGCCCAACCCAAAAAGCGGGTCAGGGGAAACAACCTTCCCATATATATACATATGTAAACGACCGCAGTCACGCCTCTCGGCTCGCCATCCC
Organism: Musa itinerans; assembly: GCA_001649415.1. Taxonomy (NCBI): domain Eukaryota; kingdom Viridiplantae; phylum Streptophyta; class Magnoliopsida; order Zingiberales; family Musaceae; genus Musa; species Musa itinerans. Next base: position 110,235 of record LVTN01000661.1, on the reverse strand, counting down.
GAAACCCTAATCCTACAACCCGCGCATCTCATCTCAGGTTTGTGGCGCCACCCCCGCCTCCCCTCTTATCCTCATCGTCTCCTTCGAACCATTCCCTCTTGTTCTTACGATTCCTTTTTCTTTTTTTTTTCTTGTTCTTCAGGTCGAGCTCGTCTGTCAAGAGATGGCCGCGTAAGTAATCCATTACCCCCACTTTGTTCTTCCGTTCTATTTCGACAGCCATGAAAGACATTTTGCTTTTCCTTTTTTTGTTTTTTGTTCAGATACATGATGTTTCAACTTTTTCGTAATAAGCTGAATTCTCGTACGAAATCGGGGGTTTCTAGTTGTATTATATTTACACTATAAATTTCTATCAAATATGTTCATCTTTTAAGGCTTAGAATGGCCATGATGTGAGTCCTTTGTGTCTATCAATTGATTTTGTTTAGGATCCTATTCATGTATAGAGGTGGAGTATTCATCTCATCGGGGTTAGAATGGCCGTGATATGAGTCCTTTGTTTCTATCAATTGGTTTTGCTTAGGTATCTTCCTCATGTATAGAGTTTTAAGATTGATCGCATGATAAGAAGGAAGTTTAAAATGTAATTTTTACAAAATGATAATGTTTTAAAGATTGGAAAAATTATAAAAATGAGAAAATTTTAAACATGTAAAGAATCTAAAAAAGAGGTTAAAAAGTGGTTAGTATGATAAAATATAAAGCCTATGATATTTTTTATAATAAATTAGGTATTAAAGATGGGGAATAAACTATATATCGAATTGCTAAAGCTAGGGAAATAAAGTGTAAGGATTTAGATAATATTAAATGCATTAGAGGCGAAGATCAAAGAATACTCCTTAATGATAAGGAGATTAAGGAAAGATGAAAAAGTTATTTTTATAAATTATTTAATAAATATTGTAAATATGATTTAAATTTAATGATAAATAATAATGATAGATTTAATAATCATATATTTGTTTATAAAATTAGAGTTAGTGAAATAAAAGATTCATTAAAGAAGATAAAAATAGCTAAGAATGTGAGGCCTGATAGCTTCCTTATTGAGGTCTAAAAAGTTATATGGGACAAGTGAGTAACTTAGTTAACTAGCTTATTTAATAAAATTATAAGATTCAACAAAATATTTAATAAATGGAAAAAGTTTTTTAGTGTCAATTTATAAAAATAATGATGACAAAATTATTCGAATTATAAAAGAATTAAAATCATGAGTCGGACTATTAAATTTTGGGAAAGCGTTATTGAAAGTATGATAAGACTTGAAATAAATATCTCTGAAAATATATTTGGTTTTATGCCTGGAGATCAATTATAGCAGTTATTTATTTATTAAGATAATTAATGAAACAATATAGGGAGAAAAAAAAAGATTTGTATATGGTTTTTATTGATTTAGAGAAAGCCTATGATAGGGTTCTTAGAGATTTGTTATGGCAGGTTTTAGAAAAGAAAGGTGTATGCTATTGTTGCTGCTAGTGTTATTAAGTATGTATGATAATATAGTTACTAGTGTTATAATTATAGGAAGTGTGTCTAGTAGTTTCCTATTGGTATGGGATTACATGAAAGATCCACATTAAGTCTCTACCTTTTTCACATTGATAATGGATGAACTTACTAGTCACTTATATGATTGATCTCCCTGGTGTATGTTATTTGTTGATCATATTATCTTAATTGATGAGAGCCTGAGTGGAATTAATTATAAACTTGAGTTATGGAGGCAAGCCTTCGAAACTAAAAGTGTTAGATTAAGTAGGATTAAAATTGAATATATAAAATATAATTTTAGTGATTCTAGGAATAGTACAGAGAATATAGTTAAGTTAGATGGATAGAAAGCCCCTCTAAGTAAAAGCTTTAGGTATCTTAGGTCGATTATTCAATAAGATGGAGAGATTGATGAAGGTATTGTTCGTAGAGACTCCTGATGAGAGGCGTCAGGAGTCTTGTGCTACAATAATGCTTTATAAATCTGAGTGTCGGACAATTAAGAAATAACAGATACAAAAAGTTTGTGTTACCGAGATGAGAATGTTGAGTTAGATGTGTAGAGTTATTAGGAAAGATAAGAAAAAAGTATTTTTATTCGTGAACAATTGGGTATCACTTTAATATAGGATAAAATGAGAAAATATTTAAGATGGTATGAACATATTTAAGAGATTTCTAGATGTGATAGTAAGAAAAGGTGAAATGATTAATATTAGCGGTACAAGGAGAGGTAGAGGAATGCCTAAAAGGATTTTAATAGAAACTATAAATAAAGATCTAAGCTCTCTGAACTTAACATATGGTTTTTTACAGATCTCATTGGTGGCAAAAGATCCATATAGTCACCCCAAATAGTTGGGACTTATGGCTTTGTTGTTGTTGTTGTTGTATCTATCACATAGTCACTTCCCTTGACTATGTACTTTGGCTGCTTGTAAAAAGTTCAGGCTCGTAATAAGTAGTAATAACAGACCAATTGAGACTTACCTCAATCTTGAATGCCCATGGTAAAGTTCTGTAATGTCTATAATGGTTTCTCAGCTTGCCCATCTTAGAACCAAGTCAATCGGGATCATAAGAGGTTCTTGGTTGAGTATTTCATGCTTGTTGGTAGGTTGTTTTCTCAATCAAGTGGAATGAGTGTTGAAATGAAATGCTTTCTGCGGCATGCAGTACAGCATGTCTTGTCGCAGAAAATACTGACAAGTAGAGACATGTACATGTGTACAGTTGCCTATAGTTCATGCTTTGAACGGAGAAATTTGTCTGTTATTTTCAGCTTAGCTTGTGTAATTTAATAATTTTTTTTAGAAACATTCATCTTCCTAGATAATTTAGGCGAATCGGGCATTGGTAGCCCTACACATGGACTAGATTGATGTCTCAATAACTCACGATTGAATTATTGCTCTTCTCTTTTTCATTAATGACATGAATTATATAGTAGTAAACTCGTAGTTGATAGTGCAAAGCATGTTATAGATGACAATCTAATGATAAGATGGTTTTTTTAATATTGAGCTAGAGAAACATGGAGGCGGGAGGAGATTTCTGAATCATTCAAGCTGTTTTAAACAAAACTTATTCAGAATAAGTCATGATTAGAAAGGTTCCTTCAGAGGAACAAGCTCATCTCTTCAGTTAGATGTTAGCACTTGTACTCTAAGAATTAAATAATGGACTGTTTAACTAATGAAATTTTATGGAATAGATGCTTTGACCAAGCACCCTTATAAGGCAATTTAATGATTTTGGAGGTTTAATTGATGTTCATGATATGAGTCATTTGAATTATTTTAGTAATGGAAAGTAATCAAAAAGTAACTATATTGATGCAGTATCTGTCATGGTCCAAAGTAACAGTAACTGTCCATACTGAAGACCATCTAACAGTAATTTTGCGCCCAAGTTTATTCTAGGTTTCCTAGTGAAAGGATGTGTTTAGTTAGATAATTGTAACTTCTTGTACTAGGGTGTTTAGTCTTGATCTATATCAAACTCGGCAGACATAGTTCTTTTGGTTGGCCAGTACTACCAACAGGTGGAGTCATGAACCTTCACTCTATAACTAATCTTGTTTCTTGATTTCAACTTTTGGATGTTCTCCTCATGTGACTTTTTAATCCATACTTTGCTTAATTTTAACTTGTTCACTTCAATTACATATGGCTTATCTAGTCATCAGTGCAATTGGATGGCAATAGCACTGCCACTTTTCTATGGTACTCATAAGAAGTTATGTTCATAAACAATGCAATGAGGCAATGCATAGTTTTGTTGTTGAGCTGGCAGTAAACTTTATGGAGGGATAATGGCTAAATATTTAGCTTGATTAAGTTATAAGTTATTGATTTTTAACATCATTATTATTGGTTTTTGACTGTGCATTTAACATTGTGTTGTATACTGAATAAACAATCCACATTTAGAAGCTACTTTTGTTTTAAAGCATCAGTTAGCTCCTGATTTTTTCCTTTGATTTGCTTCTTGGTATGCATGGTTTTTATTTGAACTTCTTGCATGAGCAGTGAGCTTACCTTTACATGTTGTTCTAAGCCCTCTTACACCGTTTTTACACTCTCTCCCTGTGCTTCTCAGGGAAGAGCCAGAAAAAACTGCTCCAGCTCTTGGAGAGCCCATGGACTTGATGACAGCTCTCCAACTTGTGATGAAGAAGTCATTGGCTCATGATGGGCTTGTTCGTGGTCTTCACGAAGCTGCCAAGGCAATCGAGAAGCATGCAGCACAGCTTTGCATTCTGGCTGAGGATTGCAACCAGGCTGACTATGTCAAGCTAGTCAAAGCGCTCTGTGCTGATCATAATGTGCATCTAGTAACGGTTCCAAGTGCCAAAACCCTTGGCGAGTGGGCAGGGGTTTGTATCTTTTCATGTTTCTCTCTTTTTTCATTTTGTATTTGGTTGCACCAAATGATTCATGGGGAAAGTTTTTTTTGAAAAAAACTTCTTTTCTAATGTTTTCTTAAAGCAAAACAAAAACTTCTTCTAATCATCCTCTCTATTGTTGTTAACTTATCTTAACCTACCAACTTTTGGTCTTCTTGCATTCCAATCACAAGAATAGGAAAACCAAAATGGTTTTCTTTTCCTTATGATCCAAACATTCTATCCAGTTTTCATGAGAGTTGATTTTTTCATAAAGCCTCCGCGGTTTTCCTTCCCTCCAAATGTATTCTTAGCAACAGTGTATCTTGTGAAAGTTTTGATTTTGGCACCTTGAAGTGTTATGAGGTCTGAAAAAAACATATGCTGCTTCATTAAAAGATTCATAAAATTATATAGAACACTTCCAAAGAACTTGACTGTGCATCTCATAACGCAGTTACCAGTCTATATTCCTAGTGAAATAGCACAAAACTGCATGTACAAGCTAGCTGAATATTGTCCTGTAAATTTTTTTCCTTGACTTTTTTTGCTTATCTGTGTTACATGTATATAAATTGTCACAACCTTAGTAAATAGACTCTGATCCAGCCTGCTTTGTCAGACATTTTGTGAAATCCTTTCTTTTTTCTTGTGAACTTCAAATATGAGCCAAGATGATGACGGTAGAAATGCATCTTCTTTGTCAGATTTTTCTTTCTTTAAGATTTTACAGTCTAACAACTTTAAAATATAATATGCATTTATGGTGGTTGATGATTTCAATTTATTTTTTCTCTATCAACTATGTTGTTTCCTCATTGATGTTGTGTGACAAATATGCATAAACAGGCAAATATTATGTCACGTATTATTCTCTGGTAGTCATATTGATGTGTCCATGGTTTGCAGCCATTTATGCTGCTGTCATTTCATAGCCTTGACTGCTTCTTCCTAGTGCTCTTTCTTATGTCCTTTGTAATCGGTATCTGGTTATATAAAGGGCAGTTGGTTGACAGGAAAAATGGTATTACATCACACTTGTTATTATCTTGGTTAATCAGGGATGTATGCGCGGTGGTTGTATCTCTGTCATTTGCTGTTATCTGATGATGCTGAATGCTTTTCTATTGTGTTATTGGAATGCAGCTATGCAAGATTGATTCAGAGGGAAAGGCTAGGAAAGTTGTGGGTTGTTCATGTGTGGTAATCAAGGTACTGTAATCAATTGAAAAAGAACATTATACTTGTCATTTCTTTGTCATTTTCGGACATGACTTCCAAATATCTGTTAATATTTTTCTTTGGCAGGATTATGGTGAAGAATCCGAGGGTCTTCATATAGTTCAGGAGTATGTCAAGTCCCATTGAGTTTTGCATTGATCTAACGTGGGTTGTAGGTAGTCTTTATGGATCTCAAGTGACAGGTCACTTGATGCAAATGCAGAAGTCTCATGAATTTTGTAGTATTTAGGGTTTGTTGAAGCCGTTTCCCGAGTATTGTGCTTTAATATGATCTTTATATTTCCCGGTTGTCTCAGAATTCAAACCGGATAACTCTTTGGTTGGCTACATAACCTTCTTCCTTCAGGTGTTCATCGCCTTTTTTATGCCCCTTTATAGTCTACATAATAGGCAAAAGGTTTACATCTAATTCGTTTGTAAGGTCGTGTCTACTGATTGCGCAAATACATGCTTACGTATACGCTTTTTAAGAATAATTTTCACGAAACATTATATATTCTAAAAAGAAGCATGAAGACTTGTGGCAAAAAGATAAAAATTTGGGGTGGAAAATTATGTAGTCACTGGGTAAATCTCAACACATAAGCCAACCCGTTTCGTAAGAACTCATCCACTTGTTTGGAGGAATGTAGTGTTTATTTGTGGGTTAATTATATAATATTTTTTTAAAATTAGATCTTTTTAATATTTTAATTTTTGAATTAAAAAAATTTATATTAATTTTTTTATAATAATGAAAGTAAAATATTTATGTTGATCGTTTATTTTATTGATGAAAACATAACAATAATAAGTAAAAAAATATTTTTAATATTTTAATTGATAGTGAGGAACGATGATATGATTGAACCGTTATCATTCATCATTATTAATTAAAATATTAAAATTATATCGATAATATTATGATAAATAAATTTAGATGTTTTACTTTGATGATTATAAAGATTTTAATATAAACTTTTGAAATCTAAACTTCAAAATTATAAGGAGCAAAGACGACTTAGCGGCAATACCCCTTACCTCTCACGTGGATGTAAAATGTGCTCTAGGCTCGGGCTTTTAAGATAAAATCCCTTCAGCTCCGAATCATCATTGTGCACGAAACTTGATAAAAGCGAGAGCAGATTAGACTCGGTGAGACAGCAATTTGGAGAAGCGTGGTATGGAAGATGGTTTGGGCTCCTTGGACGACTCACGAGAGTGGTTTTCTCGGAACTCCTCCAGCAGAGCTTCCATCGGCATGGCTCGAAGTGATTCGCTAATCCCCTTGCTTGGTACATCCAGTTCTGATCTCACGGGGCCCTCCCCGCGACGCTTGTAATCCTGCAATCGCTAGGATAATGAGACGCTGCTGCCATTTCACGCTCTCTGCATTCTTGATGATGCAGCTAGTAAGATGTGAACTTACCATTGGAAAGTGCTCTCTGCGAGCTTATCGGTGTCGGCAGCCTGGGCCGCGTGTTCTCCCTCCAGTTCCCGGATGGACGTGGCATGAGCTGCTACTGCTGCCATCACTTCCTGTGAACACCTTCTCTCGTGCTCCATCACACGATCCAGATTAATTTCATACGCTTGACTTACGGCACATTAAAAGACGAAGTCAAGCGTCTGTTACAAACTTAATTAATTTTATTTAAATCATGTGATAGTTTTGTATATCTATATATGTAAAGAATTAATTTCTTGAAATCTCTAATAGTTCCTTAGAAATCTAAAAAAAAATATTAGATAAGACGTTTAATTCGAGATCCCACACGAAGCACTTTACACTCTTCATCACACGATTGGTCAGAACCTACACTGCTCTTTGCGGCTGCTTTCCCTGATGTATCATTACCGTCCATGACCGCCCTGCAACCAAATTACTGGTTTACGAGACATATGTTTATATCAATGAATTTTAAAGTGAACATTTTACCTTATGTGTGCATCAATGTTTGCAGCATGTTTACAGCTCCGACAGCTGCTGCATGCATATCTTTCCACCGTTGAAAAGCGATCTCAACGATGTCGGCGCTGCAAAATTGCATAAAAATATTATCGACGTAGTATCTGTTTGTCTCCTAATTCTTTTTTTTATATCATTTTGTATTTATATCAATAAAAAAAAAGAAAATAAATAAGGCATCTATGTAGTTGACGAGAAGAGGGAGGAGGAGGCAAGTGAGACAGAGCGATGCGACACCGACGCAGATGCCTCGTCTCTCTCCTCTTCCTCCAATACTATGTTAACATAGATGTCTCGTCGCTCTATCTCTTCTTTTTCGTTCTTGTTAACGTTCAAATCGATATTGATAAGATCGATCGTCATATCGTTTTTATCGACCACCACTATAACAATCACTCATAACATCACCATCCACCATCACCATTAAAATTATTATTTTTATATTATTTATATATATATTGTCATGTAACTTTCGTTGATAAAATCGACATACTATTTTATAGTAAATAGAATTAAATATTTTACTTTCATATTTAAGATCTCAATATAATTTTTTGAAGTTTGAAATATTAAAGAGATATAACTACATCAAATAATATATAATTAGTCCTCTTTTATTGCCCTCCTTACGTTCCAACTAGTTCCATTGGTTCGATGTACTGTATATGGGCTGAAAGAAAAAAAAAGAAGGGACATCCATTAATTCTAGCCATCATAAATAACTATGAACTAATTAATCACCAGTATAATACATAATCATCGAAAGTATAATTTTATATTGGTATCATCTAATCTTATGGCAATACAATATAGTCAGATTAATAGTGACTGAAGAATGTCACATTAGGAAAAATAAACAGTAAATTTAAATATTAAGGGACTATAAAAGTAAATAATATAATTATAATGTGGCATTATACCTAACTAACCATTTCACGTCCCTCCCGTTATGTTTTATTTAAAATATTTAACATCTTTGAATTAAATACAAAAAATATTAGTATAATAAACATGAAATATTGATTGAAAACTTACATCCACTTTTTCTAGAAATGAGCCATAATAAGGGGATAGTCGGACATCCACTTGAACATCTTGTTGGTTCGCATGATTATAATCATTGATCTTAGTTAACTCTCATTTACTTCGGATGATTAATAAATTATATAATAAATATTATGTTATTACAAGAGAGACTCTATACAACTTTTAATTTCTCGGACCCTCTGAATTCTTAGTTATCATATTAACTTCCAAATACTATTTTAAACAAATGAGAAACTTTGTCAAATATATCTCGATATAATTTTTATGCGAATCCATATTAAATCTAATTATCTCTTGATACTAAACTGATGATAAGCTTTCACAATAACCCATGTTGGCTTTGAATTCTCGGCACTAAAATTTATGATAAAACAGTATTATCTATAATAACAATAATAATAATATCATAAAATCATAACTATCTAAATTTTATGATATGTAAAAAGTCATATAAGTTAAAAGTATCTAAATTTTTTTATACGATTTCTACTATGATCTTTTTAGATCTTCTTACTATATTTTCTCACACCAATAGTAATTAATTTATATACTCTAACTATCTATTTTATAAGTCTCTTGAGCATATGGTCATGCTATCTTAAGTATTTTTTTCTTATTTTATTCTTTTATTGGAGTAATACATAATTATTCATAAATAATTATATTTTTTTAATTTTTTTAGTAACTTCACATATCCATATCAATATTTTCATCTCTAGAGTATAAACATTTTTTGTATATATTATGTTTTAACTGCTCAGCATTTAAATTCATAAAGTATTATTGGTATAATAACTATATTATATTTTTTTTATCTCAAAAGTAATTAATAGTCACATAAGTCTCTTCACAGTTCTTATCTTCTTAATCATTCTATTTTCACTCAATGAATAATCAATTTATTCATCTTGTTTAATAATTAATTCAAGATGTATAAAGTTTTTACTTAATAGAACCTCCTGTAAATCTAACTTAATTAATTATATCCTCATATTTATTCCTAATATAACTAAAATTATATTATATATATTTAGTTTTAATAATATTTAATCTATAATCTTTAGTTTTTAAATATTATCTTTGTAACTTAAGTTTAGAATTAGTTTCATTTAAACTATAGTCAATTAATATAATATCATCACAAAAAAATATACACCATCCAAGTCTATCTTATAAATAGTAAATAAATTTATTAATCATCAATATAAAAAAATATAATAACTTAATAGATGTAACCTTATATTAATAGTAAACTCATTAGTGAAACTTTCTATCATTCTAAAACGAGTGACTATATTATCATAATTATCTTTAATAATAATAATAATAATAATATTAATATTAATTAATAAATATATAATTATTTATTAAAAATCATAATAATATTTCTTTTCTTTCTGTACTACTCCAATAATTGTCTAAAACGGTATTATCTAACTTGCTCAATTTTGATTGAAGTGGCTCTCAACGTGCCCACTCGAGCTATGCGGAAGCAATGCTTTCACTTGGAAAGTGGCTCCGGAAGCATCAAACCACGTACGTGCACGCGCATATTTAAGTGGGCATTTAAATAATCAATTCATACAATTTGGACACTTATTTTTTTAAAAAAAATAAATAATAAAGATAAGATTCGAATCTAAGATCTTATAATAAAGTGTTAAAATTAAATTTACTTTCCGATGTTTATAGAAGTTGACGCACTTGTGAGAATATATAAAAATTCTGACTATTATATCCAATCACAACACGGTAAGGAAGTGAGTGTCGAATAGAACAGTGAAATATACCTCTTTCCATCTATCGCTCGGTTTATCTTGTTGTTAGAGAATAAAAGTATCGTGACTGGTGAGTCAGCACGGTTAGATTCATGAGCCAATATCAGGAGCTCCTTGGGGGTGAGTAGGATGATGAGGTGGACCGGGCACTTGGGCCGGGGTGCTGGGAGGCATTGGTTGGGATCCGGTGCAGCTCACTGCTATGCTCTTGTATGACGGGGAGGTGCGTCTTAGGTCGGGCACTAGCTGCTCCGGGAAGATTGCTTCGAAACGCCTCGGGCAGGGGTCGGGTCGGCTGGGTCGGTTGGCCCTTGGTGAGGAAGTATTGATCAGTGTTCCTCGGTTCGCCGACCGTAGCGCCGTGAGCGATGGGTCGCGTCTCCCTAGCTCTGAGATGGATGACAACTCGTCCTCGTACGCTGGGTGGCGACTCCCGGGTTGAAACGTCCACCGATCGGGGGAGGGCTCCTTCCTACAAAAATGACCTTCGTTGGGTGTTCCCCAACTTTGGCCCCTTCAATGAGTAAGTTAGTCCAGTGTTCTCTTTTTTTCTTTCGGCACCCATCGCGGGGCTTTTTATACCATCTTGTGAGGTTTCTCCCCCCTTTTTCCCCGGAGCCCCTCGTCCGCTAGTTGGCGTCTTCGGGGGTGCTCGGACGGCCTCAAACGGCATTGCCCTCAGCCCTCAGGATCGCTCAGTGCCTTAATACGGAGCCTGTCGAAGCATGCGCCGTGGGGCTCTAACGGTGTGCAACGTCAAATTTTGACAGCGGCAGGGTCGTGGCGTGCGGCGCTGGTGGCGTGTGGCGTTAGTGGCGTGTGGCGTTGGGGATGACTCACCTGGGAGCCAAAGCATTGGGGATGACTCACCTAGGAGCCAAAAACTTACCTAATCACTTCTCTCCCCCCCCCCCTTCCCTTTGAGGCATGCCGTTGGGTCCCTAATGGACCGGGAGGCATGCCTGGGGCGTGATTGTGCTGGTTGCTAGTGCAGGAGAGCTGGATTGACTCGCCGGGGGGAGATTTTGGGGGGGGGAGGGCGGTGCCCCGTGATTTGGGCAGGACTGACCCTATTGATGGATCGGTTGGGATGTGTCGAGGCAAAACCGGCGTGGCGTAGGTCGGGTTTGGCATGGCTCAAAGTTATGACTGTCGAGTTTGCAAGTTGGCGAGCAAGCTGGGGCGGCTCGATTAGAGACTTGACGGGCTGCGAATCGGGGGTCGACGTGGAGCGACTTGGATTTAATGGATTAGGCCGGTAATTCGGGCGCTGGATCAACCGAGATGTGACTCGAGCATAAGATTGGCAGCGAGGTGTGGCTCGGGCATTGGATTTGGCCGAGATGCGACTTAGTTTGAAGGTTGGGCCTATGGGCTGAGTGACTTAGTCTGGGATCAGATTTTGGTGCCGACGGGTCGCCAATCGGGAGTGCTCTAGAGTGACTTGGGCATGAAATCGTATCTGGGGGTTGAGGGACTAAGCTCGGTTCCGAATCAGGCCTTGGGGGCTGAGTGATTCAAGCTCGGTTCCGAATCTAGGGGTCGAGCGATTTGAGCTCGGTTCCGAACATGGGGGCTGAGCGGTTTGAGCTCGGTTCTGAACCTAGGGGCCGAGCAGTTTGAGCTCGGTTCTGAACATGGGGGCCGAGCAGTTTGAGCTCGGTTCCGAACATGGGGGCCAAGCAGTTTGA